>JBBPNQ010000484.1:0-16077 GCA_038090975.1 Boletellus pseudochrysenteroides
GTAGACTCGCACCTTAAACGCAATAAGGTGGAGTTTCTGGTGCACTGGAAGGGGTACGACGACTCCGACCGCACGTGGGAACCAGAGTCTAATTTATCTCATGCCAAAGACGCAATAACGGACTTCTACGTGTCTCACCCATCAGCCCCTCAGCGTTTACGTATGATGACCGAAGCCTTCTTTTCCTTATTTAACCACTACGAACCAATGCCTGCGGAACGCGACATCTTTTCTTGCCTGGAAGTTGAGTCTTAGACGGGGGGTGGTGTTACGAACACACTCCTTAGCCCCTATCGTAACCTTCACATCGGCACTACTATCTTATCTTTTGGACTTAGAACTTTTCTTCGACGACTAGCACGTGACCGGTCACATGATCTGGTCTAGGCCTATGATGTCACTATGACATCATGCCTCACTCTTTTAATCCCCGTTCCTTCCCTTCCATTCTAACATAGCCACATTAATCTCTGCTACAGCCTAGAATGTTCTAGCCTGTATGTGCATGGACCATGTAGTCCATATGTACAAACACATGTATCGTATATAACCTTGAATCCAATCGCCCCAAGAACTCTAGTCAAGTTCTTGTGGGATTTCCCGCTAGTACCCTTGCCCCACTCTCCTCACAAGTCTCTTTGTCAGTGGCCCTAGTCCTGTATAGGATCTAGTGGTCGCTTACAGGGTCCACCTCCTTGAAAGAAACACTGCAGAACCAATAATGCAGCGGATATACCTTAACGGCAAACACAAAACCCTAGTAGGCAACTACATTGAAGAAATCATGCAGGTTGGGAACTCTATGGAAGCATTTAAGCTTTCCCGATCAAGGTATGCCCCCCTGACCCAAGCAACTCCCTCAGGGTTGAGAACCTTTGGAGGTCAGGGCGAACCAATGGACATCAGTGCGGTCAGCTGTGGTAAGCCGAAGTGCTTTAACTGTGGAAAGGAAGGCCACCAGGCTAAGCGCAATGGCAGGTGGTCTTGTCCCACATCAAAAAGGGAATGCTCAGAATGCCACTTCCTTGGGGGAGGGCATACCAGAAGGTGTTCAAAGTTTGTTCCAATACGAACGGTGGAGGGTACAGCAGAACCTCTGCCTCAAGCAAGCAGCTCAAGCCCGCCAAGCAATCCAGGACCTGCTCGACTTGTACAAGGAATGAACTTCAATGAAATGAAGGCATATTTCTATGATATGCAGGTAAATGAAATGAGAGAGCAGGGAAAAGAATTCAGAATCTGATTGTGCCGGGTGATCAGGTTCAAAAGGACAAGCATAGTACCAAGGACAAAGTAGGACAGAGTAGTCTTGGCAAGTCTTCTGCTGCTGTAAGCGCAGAGATTGCCAGGAAAAGAAGAGTAGACACGAGTAGTTTCCACAACCACTATGCCGCTTTCTGTGTGAGGGTTGAGGAAGAACAATTTAGCAATAGTCCTATTACGTCAACCAAAACAGGGTCCCTAGATTGGCTTGCTGCATGGGAATGCAGACTTAATTCCATTTTAACCAATAAAGGAGGTGCTGCGAAACAAACTCCGGAACAGATCTGCATAAGATCCTTTAACATCAAAAATGAAGTACTGGTTGACATCAACATCTGCCCAGTAACCAATAAGGAGAAGAAAGTGCCCTGCAAAGCCCTACTCAACAGTGGAGCCAATGGGGTGTTTGTAGACCAGAACTGGGTAAAAGGAAAGAAACTACCCATTTCTAAAATCAAAAGACCGCTACATGTGTACAATGTAGATGGCACACCAAATTCCGCCGGAACCATTACCCATAAGGCAGAATTAATAATAGAATACCAAGGACATCGGGAATGTGTGATCACTGAGGTCACCAACCTGGGATGTAATAACCTGATCCTAGGATATACGTGGCTACAAAAGCACAACCCCAAAATAGACTGGACAAAGGGGACGGTAAAAATGACATGTTGCCTGAAAACTTGTTACCTCCTCTCCAACAGAGCTATGTTCCTATGGTCTCTCGAAGAACAGGAGCTAAACAACACTCCATATGCCTATGCCAAAATCAAGGCCCTCGAAAAGAAGCAACCCACCACCGACCTTCCCCTGGAAGAACAAATTCCCAAAGAATATCATGAATTCCTCGAAGTATTCTCAAAATGGGTCTCAGAACACCTCCCCTTGAGGAAGCCCTGGGATCATGCAATAGATCTAAAAGAGGGATTCATACCCAAGAAAGGAAGAGTCTTCCCACTCTCAGTGGAAGAACAAAAGGAGGTTTCCGAATTTGTGGACAAACAATTACGAAAAGGGTACATCCACCCCTCTAAATTCCCACAAACGTCACCAGTCTTCTTTGTGCCCAAAAAAGATGGCAAGAAGCGTATGGTACAAGACTACCGTTACCTCAATGAGTGGAAGGTGAAAAACAATTACCCCCTACTGTTAATTTCCCAATTAGTGGACAAAGTAAAAGGGTCAACATGGTTCACTAAGATTGACTTACAGTGGGGCTACAATAACATCAGGGTCAGAGAAGGTGACGAATGGAAAGGAGCCTTTGTTTGTCATCGAGAAAGTTTCAAACCCACAGTCATGTTCTTTGGGCAGTGCAACTCTCCTGCCATGTTTCAGACCATGATGAACGAAATCTATGCCGATATGGACACATGTGTTGTCATCTACATCAATGACATAATGGTCTTTATGACTGGAATCCAGGAAGAACATGTGGAAGTAGTAAAAGAAGTTCCACGACACCTACAAGAAAACAATCTATTTGCCAAACCCAAGAAATGCTCTTTCTTTGCTAAAGAAGTTGAGTTCCTTGGAATGATCATATCCCAAGAAGGCATTAAGATGGAACAGGATAAAGTCAAGGCCATCCTAGATTGGCCTACGCCACATAATGTAAAAGGCGTAAGAAGCTTCCTTGGGCTGGCAAACTTCTACCAAAGATTCATACAAGACTTCTCCAAGATAAGCCACCCCTTAAATGACCTAACTAAGAAAGACCAACCATGGGTGTGGTCAGAAAAGGAAAACACCGCCTTTGAGCATCTGAAACAAAGGTTCACCACAGCACCGGTCCTTGCCTACCTGGATAACGACCAGAAGTTCCGGCTAGAAACAGACACCTCTGACTTTGCCACAGGTGGTATACTATCAATTGAGAAGGAGGGGGGGTGACATCCGGTGGCCTTTTTCTCTCACGCAATGACACTGGAACAACAGAATTACCCCATCGCAGACAAAGAAATGCTGGCCATAATCCTTGCACTAGAGCAATGGCGCCACTACCTTGAAGGGGCCAAATTCCAGTTTGAAATCTGGACAGACCATGCCAATCTACAGTATTTCATGGTCAAACAAGATCTCAATCGGAGACAGGCCAGATGGGCCCAGTACTTGTCCCAATTCGATTATCTGCTGGTAAAGAAGCCCAGTACCTCCATGGAAAAGGCAGATGCACTCTCACACTGAGAAGATCATGCCGTTGGCATCAAGCAAGACAATGCACAGGTTCAGATCCTTCCAGCTGAAAGGACCCAAGGGGTCAACATCACACAAGTCCATGGAGGCAAGGAGCAGATCCTAAAGCACATGAAAGAGGCCCAAAAGAATAAACCATCCCACAGGATGACGCTCAACATAGAAGGCCTAGAGTGGAAAGAAGATAAGATCATGGTCCCTGACGTTGACACCTTATGCCAGGATATAATCTCACAATACCACGACTCTCTGGTGATAGGTCATGCCAGAAACGAAAAGACCCTGGAACACATACGATGTTACTACACATGGCCAGGGATGACCAAACAGATTGAAGACTACACAGCACGGTGTGACTGCTGTGCCAGGATGAAACCCTCAAACAAGGCACCCCTGGGCTTACTCCAGCCCCTTCCCATACCTTAGGGTCCCTGGGAAGATATCTCAGCAGATTTCGTCATGGACTTCCCCACCGTCAACAGAAAAGACTCCATACTTGTGGTAGTGGATCGATTTTCCAAATCAGTCAAGATCATTCCCACATCTAAAACTGTGATGGCCTTGGGAATGGCCCAATTATATTGAGACCATGTTTGGAAGCATCACGGGCTTCCCAAATCAATCGTGTTGGACTGCGGCCCACAGTTCGCCACTGAAATTATGAAAGAACTTGCAGGAGTCCTCAAAATAGACCTCAAACTATCAACCACCTATCACCCTCAAACAGATGGGCAAACAGAGTGCATGAATCAGAAGATCTCAACTTATCTCTGTCTTTTCTGCGCAGAGTGACAGGAGGATTGGCCACAGTGGCTCGTCTTGGCCCAATTCGCCATCAACAATCGGATAGCGGGATCCACCAATAAAACACCATTCTTCTTGACTCATTCATACACACCCCAAATGGGCATTGAACCCGCAAAAGGCAAAGCACCAGCCGCCAATGCTTTGCATCTGACTTCTCTGCAGCCTTTGATCAGGCCAAAACATCTATGAAAAAGGCACAAGATGCCATGAAACTGCAAGCCAATACATAAGTGACAATCAGCATCTTACAACTTCTCCCTCAGCCAGCAGGTCTGGCTTTCTACTTCTAACTTAAGACTTCCCCGCACTTCAAAGAAGCTCACAGAAAGGTGGCTGGGCCTCTATGTCATCATGGACTTGATCAGGAGCAATGCAGTTAAACTCCAGTTGCCGTCTTCCATGAAGATTCACCCAGTCATTAATATTTCACAAATCAAACCGTATCGGGAGACACTGCCGGGACAACCCCTTGTCGCCCCTGGTCCTCTCATCATTACAGTCAAAGGAGAGACAGAATATGAAGTTGATTATTTAGTAGACTTGTGCCTTAAACAAAATAAGATGGAGTTTCTGGTGCACTGGAAGGGGTACGATAACTCCGACCGAATGTGGGAACCAGAGTCTAACTTATCTCATGCAAAAGAGGCAATAATGGACTTTTATGCCTCTCATCCCTCGGCCCCTCGGCATCTACGTATGACTACCGAAGCCTTTTTCTCTGTATTTAACCACTATGAACCAATGCCTGCGGAACGCAATATCTTTTCTTGCCTGGAAGTCAAGTCTTAGACAGGGGGTGATGTTACGAATGCACTCCTACGAGCCCCTATTGTAACCTTCGTGGACATCTTATCAGCACTGATCTTATCTTTTGGACTTAGAGCTTTTCTTCGATGACTAATCACATGACTGGTCTAGGCCTATGATGTCACTATGACATCATGCCTCACTCCTTTAATCTCCGTTCCTTCTCTTCCATTACACATAGCCCCATTAATCTCCACTATAGTCTAGAATGTTCTAGCCTGTATGTGCACAGACCAAGTAGTCAATATGTACAAACACTGTATTAGTATATAACCTTGAATTCCATCTCCCCAAGAACTCTAGTCAAGTTCTTGTGGGAATTCCCCTAGTCCTTGTCCCCTTTCCCTCACAAGTCTCTTTGTCAGTGGCCCTGGTCCTGTATAGGATTAGTGGTTGCTTACAATATCCTCTGGAGATTTTCCATAATATTCCAGAGTCTGGTGGAGTTCCTCCCCCAAAATCTGCACAAAAAGGTCAGCATTTATCTTACCATCAATCCTACAAGCCATTCCAACACCATCCCAGGTCATACACCCCCACATCATCAAAGATCCTCCTCCAAACTTTTGTATTTCCTGCATTAATCTATCACTGAGACCCCCTCTGTTACGAACACTCTTCAAAGCCCCTATTGTAACCTTCATGGACATCTAATCTCTGCATCTACCTTATCTTTTGGACTTAGAACATTTTCTCGATGACCATCACATGACTGGTCACATGATCTGGTCTAGGCCTATGATGTCACTATGACATCACACCTCACTTCTTTAATCACCGTTCACTTCCCTTCCATTACACATAGCCACACATAGCCTCATTAATCTCCGCTATGGTCTAGAACACTCTGGTCTGTATGTGCACAGACCATGTAGTCAATATGTACAAACACATGTATTCTATATAAACTTGAATCCCATTGCCCCAAGAACTCTAGTCAAGTTCTTGTGGGACTTCCCACTAGTTCACTTGCCCCTTTCCCTCACAAGTTCAACTGTCGGTGGCCCTGGTCCTCTATAGGATTAGTGGTTGCTTACATAGAACTTGACTACTCTTTTGACCACCATCACTGACGCATCACCTCTACTCTTTTCATCTCTGCCCGTGCTCCCCAGTGGTAAGGGGAAACTCATAGCCAGACCTGAGGCTCAATGGGACTCTACAATACACACCTCCTCTCCTCTTTTATGTACGCCTCGGCCCTACAGCCATGAAGGAGCAAAACCTATAGGGCTAGCTCAAAGGGTTGCCTTGAGAGGCATTAAAGTGGCTGATCCCTGCCCTCTACCTTAGTTCAAGTTCTTTTGGGAATACATTCCTGCATCCACATGAGGTGCCTTTTCTCATTACAAAAAGTAGTCTTTCTTTGTAGGTGGCACAAGAGTGGTACTGTGCCTGCCATCTACAAATGATACATACATATCCAAGTCGGGTGGCTATTGACCTGATTGGATCTCTGCTGGAGTGATCTTGATCCTCGTGGAATTCTATACTATGGATGATCCCCTTTTTCAAATGTGAAAGCTCTCCTCCCCCTCCTCTTGCAGAATACAACCCCAACAACACAATACCGATAAAAATTGAACAAGAAGACTTTCCCCTTCATTTCTTTGACTTCTTATGTGCCAGATTCAGACATCTCAGCAACACTCCTACACCAGACGAGCTCTATGCCTACAGGTGGGAATACATCAATAACAATCCAAGACCAAATAGGCAAAGACCCTTACCACCAAGAACACCCATGCCTCCACCAGCACCTATACTGGCAAGAGGCCTAGCACATGTCAGAAACGTCTCAATTCAGTCAATCTCTGAGCTTCATCTTGGAAACCAGTGAAGAAAGTGTTACGCTTGGACCTGGTGGGCTCAAGCGTAGACTCAAATCATCGGAGGTAAGTACGGCTCACTAGAGCAAAGGGGTTCCCAACTGTAGGGATCGAGACAAGGGCGACGATAATCCCAACTATAGGGATTGTGACGAGGGCAATGATAATCCTGACTATAGGGATTGAGACGAGGGCGACAATGTTCCCAACTATAGGGATTGGACTGAGGACGAGGGGATGCCCTAGGTTGAAGGTTCTAACGGCAACTAAGGAAAGGCTAAGGAGCCTGGACGAAGGAGACGAGACTAGAGTGGTTGTTTGAGTAGAACTAGGTTAGGTTACAACTTAGTACTATGAGGGTATTTATACTCAAGTTGCAGGAAAGGTACGGAAGGTCATAGAATGTTCAAGAATCAAAAAGATGCGACGGCATCGGATGAACAAGTAATCAGGATGACAAAAGAAGAAAAAGGTAGTCAAGGGGATGCGATGGCATTGGATGAGGGAGTAAGCACGATTACAGAGCAAGTGGAACATTATGGAACGTTATGGAAGGATGGAAGGGTAATCGTGAGAATGGAAAGGTAAGTCCAAGACAAGGTGTAACAAAGAAAAGGATAGGGGTACCGGTAGATCATAACATTACCCCCTTAGTAAACTTCAAGTCCATGACAAAGATTCCTAGAAAGAGCGGGTGCCACCATTGGGAGAGCTGGTGATATTTGCCCAAGCTGTCTCATCATATTCGTCTGTGTTGTCGACGGGGAGGGGGAGCGTGAATAGCGATTATGATGGTAGGAGGCATTGTAAGGGTGATGACAGCGAGGAGGAGGAATGGGAAGAAGTCGCTGCCCACTGGAGGAATGAGAAGAACGAGAGGAAGTTGCTGGGGAGGTGGAAGTAGAGGGAGCTGGGGTGGTACAATGACCCAAAGGACAACCGGCATGAAGATGGCCCAGACCCCATCTAAGACAGATGGGACACTGGAAGAAGGGACAGTCGGCCTTTTTGTGACTGAGTCATCGACAGTTGAAGCAAGTCTGGGCGTAGCGTGGGTGAGAGGGGGGAAGAGCTTCCCTGTTGTTACCTCCAGTCCACCAGAAATCAACGTGTTCGGTGAAAGCCAGTTCGTTAGGTGTGAGTGGGGTAGACGAGGCTGAAGGGGTGGTCGGCAATGCAGGGGCGGGGTGAGACTGAGCAATGGCAAGCTCTCGCAGGTAGCGATCAAGGTCGGCGAGGAACTCTCCCATGCCAAGCTGATGGAAGGCTTGAGTAAGGGCGCCTAGGGCTTCCGCTCGGGCGGTGAGTACACTATTGTGGAGGCGATGGGGGGCAGAGGTAAGAGCGACAATGGAGCGGATGCGAAGGACCTGTTGGTAGGTGTGGTAGAGGGCATAAAGGAGAGAGCCCATGTCTAGATGGGCACTGATGGGAACAACGAGGCAAGAGTCAGCAAGGTGGGTGGAGAGAGTGCGAACGTATGGCTCATTGGGAAAGTCATCACAGAGGCGGTGGGCGAGGCAGGGAATGTTGACGGACACTACCGGTGGGGGTGAAGATGAAGGAGAAATGACTATTGTACAAAGGGTAGGGTCTAAAGAAGAATTGGGAACAAGGAGACCAGTGATCCCAGTCACCTCCCATCCAGGGGAGGCACAGGTGGAGGAAACATCAGAGGTGGTGCGAGTGGGGGAAGACATGAGGTGTTATTTGCAGGGTTTTGGATTTGAAGGAGCGGCAAGGGAATGGAGAGCTTTATAAGCAGAGAGGATGGTCCGTGCATGTCTAAAGTCTGGTTCCGAAAGCCAGGAGTCTTCTTCGGTGGAGTATCCTTTCCACCACATGAGGTATTTGCAATTGGCTGGAGAACCTCGGTGTTGGATGACCTTTTCAATTTCGAACTCCTCTTCGCCTTCTACAAGGTCCGGTGGGGGAGCTGGGAAATTGGGACCATGGGTCTCATTCTCACGGTAAGGGGTGAGAAGCAAAGCGTGGAAGACAGGGTGAATTTTCCAGGTCTTTGGAAGACGGAGTTTGTATGTCAGTGGAGAAAGAACGTGGGTGATGACAAAGGGGCCTTCGCGTTTTGGGGCGAATTTGGGGTTGGCGATGAGCCATTTGAGGTTTCTGGCTTCCAGCCAGACTTTGTCTCCTTTGGAGAATGGGGTAAACTTCCCATGGGAGCGGGACTTCATGACCTGTCAGGCGAGTTCGTGGGAGGCAAGGGCTTCATCTCGAGCGGAAATGAGGGACTTTAGGTGGTCCTCTACAGCGGGAAGGTGGGTTTCGGAGATGACCGAAGGAAGGGGACGGGGATCAAAGCCCATCATGAGAAAGGAGGGGGACTTGCTGGTGATGGAGTGAGGGCGGTGATTGTGGGCGAACTCCGTGTGGGAAATCATGTCAGCCCAAGAGGATGGGTTGTTGCCGCAAAAGATGCAGAGGTAAGTTTCGACTTCCTGGTTAACCTGCTCAGTTTCACTGTCGGACTGTGGGTGATAAGCTGTTGAGAGAGACAAGTCATATCCAAGGAGTTGTCCCAGCTCTTTGGCAAAGGCAGAGGCAAATTGGGGACCTCGGTCGGAGATAATTTTGTCGTAGAGGCCAAAGCGAGTGTAAACTTTGTGGAAAAAGAGGGTCGTGATGCCAGCTGTGGTGATTGATTTCTTGGTAGGGCAGAGGATTACCCCCTTAGTAAGACCATGGTCGACCACGACCAAGAGAGAGTCAAAAGAGGAGGAGATGGGGAGGTCGGTGATGAGATCACACGAAATCTGTTGGAAGGGGTGGGAGGAGCGGGAGGAAATGGGAGTAAGTGGGGGGGTCGTTGGGTGAGTATTGGCCTTTGCCTGTTGGCAGTGGGCACATCCTTCAACATATCATCAAACAAACTGGGCCAGACCAGGCCACCAGAATTCAGAAGCGACGAGTTGGCAGGTTTTAAGATAACCAGGGTGGCCAGTGGTGGGGTGGTCATGGTGACGGGCGACAATGGATTGGCGAAGAGTAAGGTCATCAGGGACATAGACGCATCCCTGGTAGGTGAGAATACCAGCATCATACTGCCAGTCAGAGAGTCAGGAATGGAATTTCAGGAGAACTTTGCCGGAGAGGGCATGAAGGGCATCGAGGACGGGGGGGTCGGAGGCGGAGGAAACGGCCAGCTTTGAAGAAAGAGTGGTGTCAATGAGGGCTACAAATAAGGAGGGTGGGAGTAGGGTGGTTGCTTCATTGTCAGAATCACCTGGGGGGAGTAGGTCAGGTCGGCAGGATAGGGCATTGGGGGCAGAGAGAAGGCGTCCAGGGACATGGATCATCTTATAGTCAAAATCAGTGAGGTCGAGGAGCCAGCAAGCTTGCTGTCTGTTGAGCTTCTGAGGTTGGTGGAAATAAGTGAGATTTTGGTGATCGGTGAAAACTTGGACAGGAAAAGGGGATCCTTGAAGGTAGTGTCGCCAGGCCTTCAGTCCTCGGATGACAGCAAGAAGTTCGTGGTCATAAATGTCATAGTTCCGCTCAGCTGGGGAGAAGGCTTGGGAGAGGTAGGAGCAGGGGTGCCAGTCCCCGTTGGTGTCAGTCTGAAGAAGTACCCCTCCAGAGGCAAATTTGGAGGCATCGGTAGCAATGGCAAAGGGGCGAGTGGGGTCAGGAAGGTGGAGGAGGGGTTTCGAGAGGAATAGTCGCTTCAATGAGTCAAAGGAGTTTTGGCAAGAGGGGGTCCAGTTCCAGGGGTGGTCCTTCTTGGTGAGGTTCAGGAGGGGACGTGCTACGTTGGAGAAGTCGGGGATGAATCGCTGGTAGAAGTTGGCGAAACCAAGGAAGGATCGAACATCCTTCACCTTTGCTGGGGTAGGCCAGGACTTGATCCTGTCAAGCTTAACAGGGTCCATGGCTAGGCGGTCTGGGGAGACAATCATCCCCAAATACTCTACCTCGGAGGCAGCGAACTGGCACTTCTCTAGTTTGAGGTGGAGGTCCAGTTCGGTCATGCATTGGAGCACTCGTTTAGTGTGTTCTTCGTGAATGGCAGCGTCCAGGGAGAAGATGTGGAGATCATCCATATAGATAACAAGCCACCCTTCGGCAATCATGTCACGGAAGGAGTCATTCATGAATCGTTGGAAGGTGGCTGGGGAGTTGGTAAGCCCAAAGAACATCACAGTTGGTTCAAAGAGTCCTTTGTGAGTGATAAAGGCCGTCTTCCATTGATGGCCGTCCTTGATGCGTACATTGTTATAGCCCCATTGAACGTCGAACTTGGTGAATAGCTTGGCTCCTTTGAGCTTATCGATGAGGTCGGAAATAAGAGGGAGGGGGTAAGCGTCTCGGACGGTGTGTTCGTTAAGATATCTATAGTCTTGGCAAGGTCGGAGGTCTCCATTCTTCTTTTTGACGAAGAAGAAAGGGGAGGCTTGCAGCGAGTTGGAAGGGTGGATCTTCCCGGAGGCTAGGTTCTCTTTGAGGAAGGCGTCGGTCGCCTCTCGTTTGGCGGGAGAGAGGGGATAAAGTTTTCCGACTTTCGGTTTGAAAGATTCGTCGAGGTTGATCTCGTGATCATAGGGTCAGGACGGAGGAACATGGTCGGTGGCTTCCTTTGAGAAAACGGAGGCGAAGTCAGAGTATTCCTGGGGGAGGACGGGTTTGGGCTTGGCTTTTTCTGTGGCCATGGCCAGCTCGGTGGCGGTGGTCAGCTTGGCAATTAAGTGGGATCCTTTAGGGATGAAACGGTATCCCCCTCAGATGACACGGTTAATGATGTAATTATTCTTGGCCCTAGCAAGATAGGCCGACTCAGTTTCATAGTCGAGGTATTCATATAGTCTGCCATCAAAGACAGAGTCAACTTGGATATGTTTACAGGGGCGTAGGGGGGGTCCCTTGTCTTTGGGAGGATCAAGGACGTTGGCTAGGTATGCTTCTTGGGACTGGTCGGTGGTGGGGTCTAAGGAGATGGTCCTGTTCTTCCAATCTACAGAGGGGTTGGCCAGTTGTAGCCAAGGGAATCCAAGAATGACATTTTCGGTTCCACAATTCATGACATGGAAGAGGGTCTTATGGAGGATTCCTTCTACGCGAGTGTAAAGGGTGGTGGTGAAGAGGATTTTTCCATTTCGGTTGGGCATTTTGTCAACGTTGAGTACAGGGATTGGAGTGGAGAGGCGGGTTCGGGGAAGGTGGTGTTTTCGAACAAAGGCCCAGTCTATGCACAAGATCTGAGCTCCGGAGTCGACGAGGGCATGGGTTGCAGTGACTGAGGAGGTATTGGAGGGTACCACTAGCGAGAGGGGGATTCAAATTGATTTCTTAGATAAGGAGGCTAGTGATACACTGGATACTGAAGATGGAGGAGGTACTTGCACTGCAGAAGTCCTCCTCTTCAAAAATCCTTCTCAGTCACCTTGAAGGCCACCTTTTGGACCTTAAGTTCTTCATCAACTTCTTCATCATCATTGTCATCTACTTCTACCAACTGGGGAATGTCCTTGGCAACTTTCTTCACCTCTTTTTCCTTGGTCTTCTTCGGCAGGGAGGTGGAAGGGAAAGTCAGGCAAGATGTCACTCCATGGCTGGGCTTCCTGCAGCGGAAGCAAAGGTTCTTGGCAATGCACCACTTGCATTCTTCTGGGGAGAGCTTTGGGGCACGAATGGTGTCGATGTCCATGGCATTGGGGTCACGGGTGGGTCTGGTAGGGGAGTCGAAAGAGCAGTAGGGGGAGGTGTACTTGGTTAGTCGAGCGATGTCATCGGCCTTTTCCCATTGGGTCATGAAGTGGATGGCTTTGTTGTACCAGTCACTGATCTTGGTCGGTACAGTGTCCATACCCATGATGCAGCGCATGAGTCTGGCTGGGATTCCAGTGGAGAAGTAACCGATGAGTACATTTTCGTCAATGATTTCAGAAGTCTGGACCTGATTTCGGAATTTGGAAATATACTTGTTTATTTCCGAGGTAGAAGTGTGTTTCTTCTCAGAGTCTCGAAGGCAGTGGGTGGAGAGCCAGCTAATGGCTAGGGTCTTGGTGTCATGGTGTTTGAAGGCTTTGTGAAAGTCTGCAAGGAAGTTGGAGAATTTTCCAAAGTTTGGGGGGGAGGAGGAGAGCACGGCTTGGTGGAAGGTTGCAGCCCAGGTAAGTGCAGGGCCTTTGGTCATGTATGAGATAGCGAAGGCGACTCTCTTGGTGTTGGAGTTGTATACGTCCTTGTTGACTGAGAGGTAGAAATGTACTGAGTCTAGCCAGGGGATGGCCTTGGCATAGTCGCCATCGAAGGCTTCAGGGGCACCAATCTGGAGTTCGACTAGTTTGGTGGACATAGTGACGAGGGGGGTTGGAGTATGACTAAGAGGAAGAGGGCCGAAGGGAGGTGGTGGACGAGAAATGGGAGTAGGGGAAGGGGGGGTTGGTGGTCGAGGGAGGAGGAGGGTAGTGGAGAAGTCGTGGGCGAGGATAAGGGTGGCTTCTTCTTCTTCGGGGGAGGGAAGAGGGAGATTGAGATCTGAGTCCTCTTCTTCAGAGTGATGGGAGGGCGGCTCAGAAGGGGAGTCTTCCCTAGGCTGGCCTCGAGGGATTCCCCAAAGGGACATGAGCGGTGGGGGTCTGGGAGGAATGGTGAAGGACCTGCAGTGATGGCAGTCCTGGAAGGGAACCTAGTTCTTTTGTTACACTTGGACCTGGTGGGCTCAAGCATAGACTCGAATCATCGGAGGTAAGTGTGGCTCACTAGAGCGAAGGGGTTCCTGTAAGCAACCGCTAGATCCTATACAGGACTAGGGTCACCGATGAAGAGCTTGTGGGGAAAGGGAGGCAAGAAGATCTAGGGGAATTCCCACAAGAACTTGACTAGAGTTCTTGGGGCAATGGGATTCAAGATTATATATGATACATGTGTTTGTACATATTGACTACATGGTCCGTGCGTGTACAGGCTAGATCATTCTAGACTGTAGCGGAGATTAATGTGGCTATGTGAGGCTATGTAGAATGGAAGAGAAGAGAGCGGAGATTAAAAGAGTGAGGTGTGATGTCATAGTGACATCATAGGCCTAGACTAGGTCACGTGACCGGTCATGTGCTAGTCATCGAAGAAAAGGTCTAAGTCCAATGATAAGGTAGATGCAGTGATAAGATGTCCGCAAAGGTTATGATAGGGGCTAAAGAGTGCGTTCGTAACACCACCCCCCATTTGAGACTCGACTTCCAGGCGAGAAAAGACGTCGCATTCCGCGGGCATTGGTTTGTAATGGTTAAATAAGGAGAAGAAGGCTTCGGTCGTCATACGTAAACACCGAGGGGCTGATGGGTGAGACGTGTAGAAGTCCATTATTGCATCTTTGGCATGAGATAAATTAGACTCTGGTTCCCACGTTTGGTCGGAGTCGTCGTACCCCTTCCAGTGCACCAGAAACTCCACCTTATTTTGTTTAAGGCGCAAGTCTACTAAATAGTCTACTTCATATTCGCTATCCCCTTCGTCCATAACGATGAGAGGGCCAGGGGTGACAAGGGGTTGTCCCGGCAGTGTCTCCCGATAGGGTTTGATTCGTGAAATATTAATAACGGGATGGATCTTCATAGAAGATGGCAAGCGGAGTTTGACCGCATTGTTCCCGACAAGGTCCATAATGACATAGGGGCCCAGCCACCTTTCTGTGAGCTTCTTAGAAGCACAGGGAAGTCTTAAATTAGAAGTTGAAAGCCAGACCTGCTGGCCCACGGAGAAATCGTGAGAAGCCGATTGTCGCTTGTCTGTTACGAACGCACTCTCTAAGCCCCTATCGTAACCCTTGTGGACATCTTATCAGCAACATATCTTATCTTTGGACTTAGAACATTTCCTCGACGACTAGCACATGACAGGTCACGTGACCCAGTCTAGGCCCGTGATGTCATTATGACATCACACCTCACTCCTTTAATCTCCATTCTCTTCTCTTCCATTCTACATAGCCTCACACAGCCACATTAATCTCCGCTACAAGTCTAGAATGTTCTAGCCTGTACGCGCATGGACCATGTAGTCAATATGTACAAACGCATGTATAGTATATAACCTTGAATCCCATCGCCCCAAGAACTCTAGTCAAGTTCTTGTGGGACTTCCCACTAGACCTCTTGCCCACTTTCCTCACAAGTGCTATCGTCAGTGACCCTAGTCCTGTACAGGATTAGTGGTTGCTTACATAGAACTTGACTTCCCTTTTTGACTACTGTCACCGACAAACCCTCTTCGCTTCTCTACATCTTTGCCCACGCCCCCCAGCGGTAAGGGGAACCTCATAGCCGGACCCAAGGCTTAACGGGAATTACTATACCAACCCTCCCCACCTTTTACGTATACCTCGGCCCTACAGCCGTGCAGGTGCGAAGCTTTAGGCTTAGCACAAAGGGTCACCTTGAGAGGTGTTAAAGCGGCTGATCCCCACCCTCTACGATAGTCTCTCTTCTTTGGGAACACGTTCCCACGTCCTCATGAGGCGCATTTTCTCTTTACCAAAGTAGTCTTCCCTTGTGGTCGGCGCAAGAGCAGTACTGTGCCCGCCGCCCACAAGCAACACGTACATATCCAAGTCGGGAAGGTTTTTGACCCAATTGGATCTTCACTGGAGTGATTTCAATCCTCGCGAAGTACTATACTACGGATGATCTCAATCAAGAAAGAATCCTCCTCTCCTCCTCCAACCCTTGAATTCGACCCAAACGACACTACCCCAATAAAGGTAGAACAACCAGACTTTCCCCTCGAATTTTTCAATTTCCTACACACCGGTTTCCGAAACGTCGGCAACACTCCCGACCCCAACGACCTTTACGCGGAACGCCACGAATACATCGACTTAGACCCAAGGAGGTATGCGCACCTTGTCCCACCACCCCTAAGACCACAGCCTCCGCCGGCACAACTGGCCCGAGGCCTCCAACGAGTACGAAACGTTTCAATTGAATCAGTCTCCGAGTTACTCCTCGGAAATCAGCGACGCAAGCTTTGCGTGAGAAGACAAAAGAATGGACCCGGACCCGACTTATACTGGGTTCGCAGGAACGAGCGCACTGCCCGCACAGCCGCCAACCGGAGCAGCGCCCGGTCTTGACGTTGCAGGGCTGCTCGCGACAATTAACGCCTTACAAGGACAATTGGCCCAGCTGCAGGCCGCCCAGCAACAGCAGCAACAAGG
>JBBPNQ010000485.1:0-16048 GCA_038090975.1 Boletellus pseudochrysenteroides
CCACCATGAGTAGCCCACCCCCGGCCGAGGTACTGGCACAGGCTGCTGCCAGACGACTTGCAAACGTCTCACCCGCCACTCAGCTCGCCCAGGAGCACGAGAAGCGGCAAGCGTTTCGTCGTCTCATCGACCCTGGCATCTTTCGCCCAAACTCAAAAGAAATCGCGATGGATTCTCTCAAGGCGAGCAGTGCACCCTCATCCTCGATGACGAGTGTAATACGGACCCGCCCCAGACCTTGTGCACGATCGCAAACAATGTCCTGCGCGAACCCGAAAACCCGAAGTATCGTTCTTTCAAGCACGAAAACGATACCATCAAGCGCCGGCTGATACAGCCGAAAGGCGCTCTCGAGTATGCGTTAGCGGTAAGTCCGGGCCTCGTCCCATCGCAGCCCTTGTCGTACCAAGCTACATCCCGTCGTGTCTCTCCCCTCAGCTCGGGTTCCGTCCCAAGGTGAGTTTGGGGTTTTGTCTTGCGTTTGGAAAGCGTGGCACCAAACCTCTTGAACGCGCACTTGTTTGGAGGTGGTGGACTTTCAATCGCATTACGTCTTTCATCCCAGTAGGATGGTGGACCTACGTATCGGCGCTGCAATCCTCAAAGAAGCACTCGATCGCGAGACAGAAAAGGAAGAACGTCTACAGCGGGGTAGGGCGGAGCAGAAGGCGGCGGAGGCAGCTGTTGCTCAAAACGTATGTGCTTGTTCTAACGTTTTGTTTTTCGTTGGCATACGTTTGATCGTACGACCCACTCCCTTTCCTGTTCCAACAGGTCAAGCTGGCGTTTTTGGATGATCGCAAGAGCAAGATGATGCGTGATCAGAGGGAGCGGGAATCACGGGAGGCTCAGCAATCAGTTCGAGGATCTCAAGTTCCCGCATCGTCGCCCTTGCTAGGTGAAAGTCCTGGTCTCATGCCTGGGCCAGGATACACGCTGGCCGCGGCAGACCAGGAAGACCTTGGTATGAACCAACCACCACCGTACCCCGACTGATCATCTTGCGTACATGTGCTATACACTGTGTCATATTTCCCGATCGATTCACGAAACGACAACAACGAACGAATAATAAACAGAGACCCTAAGGAAAAGTAATTTCAGACTTCTCAGCCGTCTCCACTACATCAGTCATTGGATGCATCGAAGGTAGTGGTGGAAGTGTGGACGGTGTGCGTGTCCCTTTGGTGCCAACAGCGCTAGAAGTCTGATTCGTCGCTAACAGAATGATCAGGGATTCAGTTCCAGACATGTCCCATATCGAGTGCTCACCAGTTGCCTGCTCGTATGCCCTCGCTCGTTGCAAAACCAGGCTCTCCTTCCTTTGAGAGCTTTGCGGTGCACGCGTCAGGAGATCAGAAGTGCTTGTGTGAGGCCATCGGTCAACCAACGACTGGAACCTCGTCGGGGATTGCTGATCCTTGGTGTGTTCCTTGTGTTCCTCGGGGAGAGGGCTTACGGGACTCGCGCTCGAATTCGGCCTTTGCATTCTGGGCATCATAGACTTGACAGCTTGGGACAATCGTGAATTTGTCGTCCGTTTATGCGCAAACCCATTCGTCGGCGAAGAAACGCGGGGTGTTGGAGTCTCAGACACAGCGAGTGGTGGCTGCGACGGAACTGCCGGAATGCGAGCGCGGAGGAGAGATATCGGAGGCACAGCTGGCGGCTGCCCGTGAGGGAAAACAATCTTGTCTGGTGATTGGAAAGTGAGGGTTCTTGAGGTCGAGTGTGGTGGGCGGGGGATGACATTGTCCCGGGATGGCCGGCGCTGCGATTCTACTGGTACCATGTCCTCCCGTTTCCCTGCGGTCAGGGATGTGAGATCTCGTGCATATCCACTGGGGGTCCGCATGGTGCCGTCCTGAAACACTTCTGTGTGGAGCTGAGAGTGCGTCTTCGAATTTCGTGCCGGCTGCTTTTCCAAACATCGAAAGACCGAGGGATGTAACTCCATATGAGTCTTTCGGTCTTTTCGTGGCATAGTAGGTGGCATCTGCGACGGGGGGATCCCAAAGTCGCCAAGATCCACATCTTGGACAGCTCGCGCTTGTCGAGGCGGAAGCGCCGGGAGAGCAGGGTAGAGATTAAAGTATGGGTACACTACGGATTCTGGACGGATATGCTTAAATTGCAACCCGCCTTCAGCTATGAGACTAAATCGATTGACTGGGACTAGTTACCTCCGACAATGCAAGGAATGCCTTGGCAGACTCGTCTTCATCAAGTGCTCCAGGAATGTGAACTGGATCAGATGGGCCGGGGTGCGGCTGCTCGAAGGGGGCAGTGTCTGAGGGACAGTCACGTAAGTAAGCATCGATTGTACAATCTTGAGGAACGTACAGGTCCAAACACAAGGGTACGGTGGCTTGACGACTCTCGAACGATCGTCGGCGGTGACAGCGGGATATATAGACTCGAGCGACCAGGGGTAACCCACAGAGTCTGAACACATTTCCCAGATTAGAAGCCTGAACAGCATGAATTGAACACTCACAGATGTCCAATGTCGGGTACCGCACGGGCAATTTTACACTAACAGATTTCCTTGGTAGTGATAATATGGAAGGTGGTTGTTGTGGAATCAACGGCTGGCTGAGCTCAGCTAAGAAGCCAGGATACGGGATTATAAACGGATACACAGGAGGATCTAGTCAAAAGTCTCAACCAAGGAGGCTCGCCAAGCAAATCAGTCGACATACAAACAACAAGCCAAGGATAGCGACGAGAACCTTTGATTGGTGTTGGTGTTGGTTGGATCACATTGATGGGGGGGTAGATGTAGTCCAGATTATAAGGATAACATACACGATCTGGTAGAACTTAGGGCGATCTACTATCCCCAGTCTCTGAACTCACAGATATCAAAGTCGGGATACAGAGTGGGTAGTTTCACTTCCACTCGTTCGTGCCAGACGTTCGGAACTGTCCTACTTGGGACTTCTACTCGCAAATCAATTGCAGGATAAATATTGAAATGGGGGTAAGCGGCAGGGTCTAGATGTGCCGATTGTAAGCGGCTGCGCAGTAAGTAACTCACACGTAGCACTCACAGATATCGAGAACAGGATAGCGATTTGAATTAGCGCCGAGCGTTTCGGTTACCTGATTTTTCGAGGTGAGTATATTTGCCCAGGCTGGGTACAGCTCAAAATGAGGGTCCGCTGGTGGGTCTAATTTCGGGTCAGACAGGGGTGCCGGCATTGACCAAGTTCACTCACAAATCACTAGATGTGGGTATTCCGGGACGGAAACTGGTTTCTCGAGAGCCGACGGAAATTTCTTCACTCGGCTTGCGTTCCCAAAAAAAGGCCAAACCAAATGCCATGGTTGGTCGTGAAATTCGATATTCACAACACCACCAAAGACGCGCTGGCCAAGATCCGGAGAGGGTAGGCGCTCGATACTGATCATGTCCGAGTATCGATCGTCGTCACAGTCTTGTGGGCCCCACGTCGTCGCAGTCGAGGGTGTAAGTAACACCGACCATTGGATACGGCGGTCTATATGCACGGATCCCTGAATGGGTGGGGTAAGGGTTAACTCTGCAGGTGATGTGGAAGGTCCTGCAGAGGTCCGAGACCAAGTCAAATCGATCTGGAGGGGTTCGTAGGCCTCCCAATTGTGGTTGTTGGCGGGGAGTTCATCTAGCGCTACTTGAGCTGCCGTTTTAGCCTTCCACATTTCTATGTGACGGCGGCGGAGATTGGATTGTCCATTTCCACGTGTTATGGAAACCAAAGCCGGCGTAAAGGGTGGATACACATCAATGTGAGGATACACCGGCGGATCTAACGGATGTCAGACGAAGGATCGACAAGGTATGTGCTTTCTTACAGATTACTAGGTTGGGATAATGGGGAATCAGATTGATGATACATTGATTGTTCTTCGTCGCCCGAGATCCTTCTACTTCTACAATGGTAGCACGAGGGGGATAAATATCGAACTTAGGGTAGGCAACAGGATCTGGTGTTCATATCAGAAATGGCGCTTGATCCTTCTATAGAGACTCACATATGGTAAGGTGTGGGTAGTTCGAAGATAAGTCACTCTGCTGTCCTAAGTGGTCAGATATTGGACTAACGTTTGAATGGATTCGTGCACAAGTAGTTGGCCACACTGCGCGCCAGGTCGTCGCACTCTTCCATCCGAATGATCTTCCCCAGATTGCCTGCTTCCCGATGACGATACCGACTGCATGACAACAAACCATTCAGAGAAATTGTGAGATCACACTGACTATGGATGATATTGGTACTCACCCGTTGTCGGGTTCCGACCCCGTGACCCCGTTGAGTATATTTTTGGGTCATCGACTGCTCGCCTCGTTGTCAGTGGAGTTGCATTATGTAATGGGTAAGCTTGAAGCCAGGTCTTGGCTGTCTGCCGTCCGAAAGAGACGCCCCAAACTGCGCTTGAAGTTCGCACATTCTGGCCATTGCTTCATGAGTGAAAGCAAGCAGCTCATTTCCGCAATACACACCGTTTCCTGTGCGGGATGTATGTCTAGGTAAGGATATGCATTCGGATCTATCCATAAGTATCAGTGTCTGTTAGTATATAAAAATGTGCCATCTTACAAGTGGTCGTGTTGGGATACTCGGCTGTGAGACAGCCTACATTCACCAACTCTACATCTATCACCTTCTGCTTGAGTGGCTCGCTGATCTGCAATGCCTTTGGATAAAGGTCGAAATGTGGATAAACAACAGGGTCTGAGCCGTGGGTATGAGATAAGAGATATCTCTGAGGCGCATTGTTTCACTCACAGATAACGAAGGTTGGATACAAGGTCGATACACCGTTCGGTAAATGTATGCGTGTGTTCGGCAGGCTTGATACGTTCATTACTACGTCCTTGGCGGTGGGAGGATATATGTCAAAATGAGGATAGACGGTGGGGTCTACCATGACTGTCAGTGTTTGCAGGATCATAAACCATTACGGCATACATATCACCAAAGTGGGGTAACGCATCGTCACGTTGTTCGATTCGTTGGGCACCACGGAAACTACTCGCGAGGTGTCTTCCCCGACAGTGCGTGCAGGACAGATCTCAAGGTATGGGTAGATCACAGGATCTTATTCTGGATGAGCCTTCGTAAACTGAAGGAGTAACTCGAGACTCACAAATGCAGAGGTTTGGGTATTTAGACACCAGTCCTCCTGCTCCACGAAGTTGAATGGGAGCGACCGATTCTACTGTCGCTATAGAATACGGATAGATTTTTTTCCAGGTCACCGCTCTTTGCCAGCCAAATGAACTTCCCCACACCGGCCGGGTAGAGGACTTGGGACGCGCGAAGATATTGGGCGAGGAATGCGTATCAGGATGAGAGCCTACGGTTGGATCTACGCGTGTTCGCAGTCAAGGTACACACCATCTTCTGCGACAATGGCTACTCACAGATTACCAAGTTGGGATACTGAAGCACGAGGCTATTGGAATGTTGAAGCTGCACCCGGACCATGGACTTTGTCTGAGAAGCCGAATACGGGTAGACTTCATTCCATGTCTTTGCGGAGCGCCATCCGAAGGAGTTTCCCCAAACCGCACGGAGTCTTGGAGCCGGAATATCTTCAATCATGCACTCTCCCATGTCAGGCGAAGCTAACCGCGATACACTTGAAACATTCGAGAACCATTCGTCGTCGGTTGGGCCCCAACTCGTCACAGCGATCGGAGTAAGTGAGGCAGTGCCACTTGCGCGACGATCAAGGTGTATCGAAGAGGGTGGGGAAGACGCAATTGGGGATTTCAGGACTGGGTTGCTGGGTCCGGCAGATGTCACTGACCAAGGGGACTCGCCGATATTGACTGCCTGCCGGAAATTACGCTCCAGTGTGTACTCATCCATGGCCATCACACCCACGGATATCCCTGATAAATAAGCTAGGGAGCAGTACAGACCTTCTGTAACCGCTTGGTTAGTCTGTAGACCACCTACTGGAGGATGGCTGGGGAGGGGGCTTGGGGTATGACCTGGAAGAGATATAATACGGTATGAGGCTATGAGAGTGATTCTCGGCGGTTGCACACATCAGAGAGTGAGTAAATCACCACGACAACCGGGCTTAATCTGACGCGCAACGAGAGCCTGCCAGCGGTACTATTATTCAAGCCAGAGTTGCAACGCACTTCACACAATTTAAGAATAGCACTTAGACCACTCACTTGTTCGCTGTCAGCAGGGTAGAATCGTCATGGAACCGTCTCAGCTACTTGCTCCAACGGTCGATTGTGAATCGAGATTCTCGCACCGTTTCCGAGAGAGAGGACGTAGCAGAGCGAGCTCGTCTGGACTGCGGCCTAGTTGCAATGTCATGGACGGCAATTCAAGGAGGCTCAGTCACGTGTGTCATTGAAAGGGTGTTATCGACGACGATGGAAGGAAAGCTATCACACCTCGCGACCCTCGCACAAAAGGACAAGACCGCCGCCTATCTCTCCCTCCTCTCAGAAACATTTTCGCGCACAGATCACTCCTCGCTCCCCGCCGATCTCCATGTCCTCGTCGACGCCGTGGCCAACCCTGACGTCGTCGGCCTCGTCACAGGCAGACAAGTCATCTCAGAGCTCGTCAAGAGCATCGGAGCTGGCGCCATCTCAGACCACGACATACGCAAACGCGTCGTCCAAGACGCCCTCGCGACCCTTCAACCTCGGATCGCCAGCTACGAGGAACAGGTAATCTACACCGTCCGGAGCCTGTCACAGATCCACTTAATGCGCGTCTCCATCAGGTCAATTCCCTGCGATTCCAACTCGCCGATCTTTTGGAAGCGGAGGAAGAATGGACCGAGGCTGCTCGTGTCCTCATGAGCGTCTCTCTCGACTCTGGCTCGCGGTATGAGGAACAACCTGTGGTGTCGTCACCATCGCGTGCTAATCGCGTGTTTACTAGTTCGTTGCCTGACGAGGACAAGTTCCGCATCTACGTCCGCATCGTCCGCCTCCTCTTGGAAGATGAAGATTCTGTACAGGCAGAGACGTACTACAACCGGGCAGCTTCCCTATCGAATTCCACCACCAACAAAGAGATCCAACTTCAGTTCAAACTATGCCAGGCACGAATTAGTGACTACGCTCGCAAATTCTTGGAAGCTGCAATGCGCTATCACGAACTATCCTGGGTTGCCGAGATTGACGAGGGGGAGCGCAAGGAAATCCTGTAAGTATCTAGCATCTACTATTGGCAGATAAGCTCAGAAGAACCCCGGCAGATCAAACGCCGTGACATGTACCGTTCTTGCACCCGCAGGACCTAACCGCTCCCGCGTACTCGCTTCTTTGTACCGGGACGAAAGATCATCCGACCTGCCAACATACAACATCCTTTCCAAGATGTTCTTCGACCGTATTCTCCGCCCAGCAGAAGTCAAGAGTTTCGAAGAGTCGCTTCGACCACACCAGCTTGCTAGAATTTCCATCTCCAGTAATGATAGACTTGCTTCTGCCGTCGACGAAGATGATGTCTTGGAGGCCTCAACGAGCACGCGCAAGGGGCCGTCAACGGTTCTTGATCGTGCTGTAATGGAACACAACGTTTTGGCCAGCTCCAAAATATACAACAATATCTCCTTTCGTGGGTTAGGCGCGTTACTGGACTTGGCTCCCAGCGCTGCTGAGACGATGGCCCGAAAGATGATCGAGCAAGGTCGATTGAAAGGTTCAATCGATCAGGTTGATAAGCTTATCTGGTTTGAAGGAGGAAAAGAAGATGATGATGCTCAAGGCAAAGCAGGAGGCTTGGGTGATGTCGAACAAACCAGCGAAGCGACAGGGGCGCCATTCACGAAACGTTGGGACATGCAAATACGAACTACAGCAGCAAATGTAATATCTACATCTTTCCGCGTTCCCGCACCTATTACTGACCCCACAACAGGTCGAATCAATCGTGCAACATCTTGCAATCCAGGGTCTCATTCAAGCACCAACATGAAAAGACATGCACTTTTGATCATGATCGTCTCACGATTGCCACCTGGTGGTCATGCATACTCTCCGTGCACCAAGGGTGTTATTAGACAACATGTGGTTGCGTACTACTTTCCAATTTACGTCGTTTCTTGGCGCGCTCTCGTTTCGTCTCTAACTCATGCCACTCGCCCTCAAGCGATGATAGACTAGTGCACGATATCAACAACTATAAGCAGTTCAAATGAACAATACACACCCAACTGGAAGCTCAGCTAGTGGTAACTCGTCCTTGAAATATGGTGCTTCAAGGGCCTGCGCTGCAGTGACCCGCTTCGTGGGGTCATACGTCAGTAACTGTTCTGCCAGGTCAAGACCTGCAGGAGATAGCCATCTAAGATGGTGTGAGCTTCCGAAAGAGCGAAATACGCGTGACCGACTTTTGGAAAAGCTCCCTGAAATGGTCTTGTAGCACTTCCTTTGGTTTCACCAATTCATACCAGGGTAGCTCAGTGATACCAGGCCATCGCTCTGGAGTGGGTGTGCCGAAGATACGATAGATGACATCGAGTTGGTGAATCTCATCGTTCCCCTGAAATACGGGTTTCTTGGTAAACAACTCGAGCATTATGCATCTGGAAAGGTGCAACAAGTAAGGGCTGGGACTCTTTCTAGCAACGAGCTACCGTGGCTTACCCCGCGCTCCACATATCCACTTCCGGTCCGTATACCGTCGCACCAAAAAGAAGCTCAGGCGGTCTGTACCAAAGGGTAATTACGCGATTGGTATAGTCCATACGTCGCCGTTTTTGATAGAACCGAGCAAGCCCAAAGTCGGCGAGCTTGAGTTCCCCCTTATTATTGATCAGAATGTTCGATCCTTTGACGTCCCTATGTATCACCCCTTTGTGGTGCAAGTATGCAAGACCCGCAAGCATTTGGTTGCAAAGCGACTTCAGATTTGCTTCAGAGAAGGAGAATTGTGTCTGGGAAAGGACACCCGTGAGATCGTGGTCCATGTACTCAAACACCATGAACACCGAGCCTGCGTATACGTGAGTGAAGTTGGGGCGATCACCTATGAATAATCTTACCATTGGATACCATCATTTCATAGAGGCGCACTATATTCTGATGCCTCAGCGATTGGAGAAGTTTGATCTCCCGCATGGCAGTAACAGGGAAACCATCTCTCTCCGCTTCCATCCGTATCCTTTTCAGTGCAACGTGGACATTGGTGATCGTATTTCGGGCTTTGTAAACCTTCCCAAACGTTCCCTCGCCGACCTGACTGACGATCGCGTATAGTTCCTTTCGAGAAGGTATACTCGGTGACGACGGTCGTGTGACCGCGTCAACTTCCGGTTCGGACGGACAGGGTTGTAATGCAGGGGTAACAAGATCACCGTTAGCTTTCGGAGATATTGGCACCTTTGCGACATCATGAACACTCGGTGAGGGTGGCTGGGGCTCAGGAATGACCTCAACCGACACTGGGATAGCCTCTTGCGGCGGTAGAAATATAGGCTGGGAATGGAGTTTTCCAGTGGCCTGCCGGGAATATTCGTCTTGATCGGCCACGACGTCTTCGTGCATGCGTTTAGTTGGGATCTCGGGGCGTGTAGGAAGCCCATGGCGTTGAAGTGTAGCTCCTTGATGCTCTTGGTCGTCACCCGGGAAAAACATCTTCACTGATGAACTAGCAAAGCCAATGGGTTTGAAGCCTGCAGATTTCGAGAACTTTTTTCTAGTAGGAGATTCTGCGTCACATCGTTGCTGTGTCGTTGATGGCGCTATGACTATCTCTTGGGGGCGGGAATCAGATGTTGGAGGTATAACGGGAGGAGGCATCCGCTCGCTAGACCGGCGTCCTGACCCAGGAGAAGCAGAAGGAGCATTCTGCCAAAATGTGAACATCAAACTTGGTTGAAAACATTGAAGGAACATACAGCATGATTACCGTTAGTACTAGCCTTCTCATTTCTTGTTGACTCGGATTCTTGGTTGAGAATAAAGTTGGGACGTTGCTGGAGGGCGGTCTTAGATATAGAAAGGGAAATTTCTCTGATGGAAGTTGCGGGTGGCAGTCGGTGTTTTACCCTTGGCCGGTCCCCAGGACTTTGACTTGGGCTCCGGCTCCGGCTCCAGCTTCCCGAGGACACTGAAGAGACACTTCTCCCACGCGCAGGTGTTCGAGCCATATAACTTCGATGAGATGAAGGAGGAGATCTTGACCTATTTGTTCTTCTCGATGGAGTACGGCTATGAGGTCGTACTGGGCTAGAGTGACGGACATCAGGTTGTGGTGAAAACGACCGCGACCGCGAGCGACCCCTAGATGATTGTCGAGTATAGACAGAGTCGGGAGTCCGCGAGCGTGACCGAGAGGGAGAAGAGGGTCGCTTGATGGGACTGCGGACTGGTTTGGGAGGCAGAGGGTGAAACTCCCTTCTTTGCCAGCTGTAGAAACTCTAAGAACAGTACGAAATGAACGAAATGATGAGGCGTACTTGTTCAAACTGTCATTATCGTTGCGCCGGTCACGATCCCACCGCCGGTCATGATCTCGGTCCTTGTCGCCTCTCTGGCGTTGCCGATTCTGATTGTTCTTCTTTCCTTTCATTTTCCCCCCGCCACGGCCGCGCTGGTTGCGGTAGGTTTGTTCTCCGCGAGAATGCCAACCAGGCCCGGGTTCCCAAGATCGATCCTCCTTTGAGACCGGGTCGTCATCTTGGCTGTCTGGAGGGCGTCGGTTCTGGTGCCGGTCGCGTTTCCGCGATTCCCAACCATTGTCACTTTGCCGCCTACGATTTCCTTGGGAACGATGCTCCCTGTTTCGACTGTTGTCCCAGCCTTTGCTTCGATCCTCCTCCAGCTCCCACTGAGGACCATCGTCGGGGTTATCCAACGAGCCCCAACCCTGTGACTCGTTGCGGTGTGCAGCCGAGTAACCCTGGACAAAATCCCTCGACGCCCGGTCCCTGCCACTGCTTTGAAAGTCGCCCTCATGAGAAAACCGAGACCTCCGTTGCTCCCCGTCTCTTGAATCAGCAATATCATAGCTATCCCTACCGGCCCGATGGTGACCATCCGAGGCGTGCGGGTGAAAGTGGTCTTGTGAATCAGCATGGGATGAAGGGCCGTCTCTGTTCATGGTGTAAGTTGAAGTAGACCTAGACGAGGATGGGATGTATGTGTCTGTATGCTGTTGGTATGTTTGAGGCCGAGAACGCCCGTAAGCGTCCGTCTGTGCATCGTCCGCTCGTGAGACTGCCGTTTGGGCCAATGTGGTGTCGTCGTCGTTGCTGACATTTTTGCCACGCTTGCGCTTAAATCTGTTTTGAGAAGAGTGCATAAGCAAGCAAGTGTGGTGTGTTAGCTGCGAGTCGGTGGGGAAGGGTGTGGGACGACGAGTGAGGCAAAAAAGTGTGTTGGCCAAGCCAAAAAGGATCGTTCTTGTGGTCGAGGACACACAGATGATGGAGTTCTGCGGCAAACAACAAACAAACGCTCAAATCACAGGCGCCTTTGGCGAGAGAACGACTGAGAGGGACAGATGCAGACAATGAAGAACACGAAAAGCAGGATGATCAGCAAGGCCCTTGGTTTTAGAGAACCACGAAACACGACAGGACTTACATAACAACGAAAAGTGAAGTTCAGCAGATACTTGCAAGCATACCAGCACTCAGATTCAACCCTTTTTATGTCGCGAGCACCGTTAGCCTGGTCTTGGTTGTATGCCGCAGTGTGGACGCCAGCGACCTTTCACGTGGTGGCGGGTGGTGTCGAAGTGGACAAATGCCAAAACACACTTGGATCCTTCACAACATCAAGCCAGCGAGGCGGAAAACACCCAGCCTAGAGAAATGAACTAACTGGCGGTGGTCGGTGGACTGGCGGAGTGTGAGCTCGTAACATTTATCATAAAGAAATTCCCAGCCGCCATCTTGAGCTTGATGCGGGCGAGTGCAGGTGGCGCATTGAACATGTGGATTACTTCCGGCACGAGACTACTATGTACTACAGTAAAGACAGCACGCCAAATATCCCATCTTCATTGGTTGATACAATGTGCGAGCTGAGTCTCAGAATCTGCCCCAGTGGACCCGTCCTCAGTATCTTGCAGTACCTCCAGAGCACGATCTTGATGCTGCATGATGAGACGGGCAAGTTGCAGATTGACCGAGTGGTGGATGCCTCTCCGCGATGCACGGGCATTTCGCTTAATGATCGAGGTCGCATTTCGGTATCTGGAATACATCGCTGGACCGCGAGCAGGGGCAAACAACTGTGGTAGCATTTTCAATAGGGTAGTCGCGCGGCAAATCCGAAAGGATATCACCTTGATTGTTGTGTCGATACCACTGACGGCGACGAGCGGAAGAGTAGGGTGACCTTCGATAACGTTCACAACGCTGCCATCTCCTTCCAAGACGTCGACCAGTTCGCCAGATGATTTCCCCCATATGAAAAAGTTACCGTCATCTGAGCCAGAGGTGACGTATTCGTCATAAGGACCCAAGAAGTTCACTACAAATCAACTGCCAGTCATCCAGTGCGCACACATGTTAGATCTTCCAGAGCACCCACCGTCTTTGACCGTTTCAACATTGCAATGGCCGAAGAAACGCCTCCGCGGATAGATCACGGGAGCATCAGGATGTATGTCAGTCACACTCCTCCCGTCGTCATCACTCTCGGGCTCGTCTGCTTGCATGTCATCGTTATCTTCACTGTCACCGAGGGGATCGTCGACCTCCATATCCGCCTCTTCGTCTTCCTCGAGATTTTCGAGGGTCCCGTGGGCTTCTTCACCGTCTCTACCGTTGTCTTCGCGTGTCTCCGAGTCCGAAGCCAATTTGGCCACATTTGGTAGCAAGATGCAAGACGTCTTGTCCGCTGGGCTTGCACCCGGCTCATCTCGCGTGGAATACATGTACACTGCATCTGAATTGAAAGCTGGGGAAAGTTTATCGTGACGACAGCAAAGTTGATAATGTGGAGCACTCACACAAAAGAAGCTGCCAAGATAGACCGTCAGCACAAACTTGAATGGATAGTTCTCTATTCTTGACCAACGCACTTCATGTCCATTCCAGGCCGACATTCGCGCGCCAGTGATATGCTCATACCCCTTCGTCTCTCCTGGCGCTCGTGAATATCTAGAAAAACGTCGAACACATGTCGTCACGTCATCGACAGCGGGAGACATTCCCCATTCCTCTTGTAAATGACGGCCTACATGACGTCGATCAAAGAGGTGAGCCTCGAGAACAGCTATCTCAGGTTCATTAATCCGCGGAACAGCGACGACACTCACGAAAGGCGATTCACCGCCTACCACAAATTGATAAGGTGTCAGTGGGGAGAGTGCAATCGTCGAAAGTTCATGTGGTAGCCTGACCAGAGGAGCAGGGCAACCACCCCTGCCACATGAATGTGGTGTTCGGAGGTCATGTTGACGAACTTCCCCATCCTAGTGTTCAGAGTGGGTGGGTGAATCGGGTAGGTATAAGTAGGTACAAACTTCGGCTACCGTCAGAAAAAAGTCGGGGCTGTCTTCTGCGATGACGCGTTTTGTCCTCTTGGAATGACAACGCAGGATACGAAAGCATGCTTGTCTGGTGGAGTACCTCATTTCATTACCTGACGGCGAACGGCCAACTGACTCGCCAACGTCAAACACGCGAACCTGTCTGTCACCCGCTACAGTCGCGCTAAGGAATGTCGAATGAGCATACGAATAGGAGTTACGTGCGGAAAATAGACTATTCACATCCTTGTGGATGAGGGTAGCATGTGTGCATTGAATACATTCGCGCTGTGACCGGTGTCTATCACAGTCTGGCAAGTAAAAGGATATTCATCCCGAGTATCTGGGGAATGATCCATTCGCCACACCCGCAACCTGATGTATAGGATATCATGAATTGACGGACGGCGATTACAAGGTTTGGAGACCGACTGTTGATCATCCCCGCTACTGATGAGAAGATCCCCGTTCTGTGACCAGCTCAGGGCGTTCACACACCTTTTCGTTTCGAATGGGGGTTACATAAATGCCTACGATTATGACAACGTGCATGCTCACCCGGTATGCCCATAAACATCGCTACCGAGGACATTCACTCTGTCGAGACGTCGGGCCCACGCATTACTGGTCATTTGTCGCCTCCAGACCTGTAATCTCGCTGTGGACGGGGTGGATTCATGTGGAGAACTAGGTAAGATTGACCGATGTAAGGGGACCTGGAGTTCGTCCGCATCCATTGTGAACGTTTCAGATGACCTCCAGCCTGGTTATGTGGGGTGATACAGGTGCTTATCAGTGGTGGTCAAAAGAAGACGCAATCATGCGTGGCGTGTGGCGAGACTACTGGCATTTGATATCATCAGAATTTGAAGGCCGAGAATCGTATACACGGGCAAAGACAGTATACATAGCAGCCAGTATAGAAGCATAGCCAATGTCCTTTGGATCAACGGGCCAAGGGATAGGGAATCTGCATGACACAATCGACGACTGTATGCAGAATAAATCTCATGCGGCTGTGGCAAAACCGACTGCATTTCTCCCCACGTCGTACACAGTGAAGTAACGCCTGAGAAAGACGTCACCTGAGAGAGGATCAGTATGTACTCTCGCACAACTGTTGTCAGATTTTTACCAATGATCCAGAGAGCGCCACCGGGCAAATTGATATCCAAGCCAGTGAAGGCAGAGATGCATGTGCCTTGGACGTCGAGGACATAATCACTACCCTTCAGGGGGTATGCCTTGCCATCAAAGTAGAACGCCAATTCTGGTAGCGAGGGAACTTTGGAACAGTCGACCGTATATTGGCCATTCCAAGAGCGCTTCGCACCAATTAGCGTGTTCAACATTTCCGCCACATCAGTGGGAAGAGCAATCAGGGAGGTACCTAACAAGTTGAGCATTGTCGCCGAAACATGGCAATGCCTTGGGCTTACCTGTATCGATAGCGGCACCGGTGTTCTCAAGTTCAAGAAACTCGTCCCCAAAGGATATCTTTTCAAGCTCAACCTCCCAGTAGGCCGTGCGGCGAACGGGAGCATAAGAGATCTTGCCAGTGTAGGCTGAATGGTCGATTCCACCAAACACGGCCTCACCACCATCCTCTTCTGAAGAACCGACGCGGAAAGAGAACACAGGCTCGTCGAGAAGGCCCTGTCCAATCATGTTGTAGAACGGCGGGACTATATTATTCACCGAGATGGTGTTGTATGCAAGACCAAGAATTCCGTCGAACCTGGGGAAGGTCAGAATGAAGTCAGGTAGTTCAAGTCGAATGCGCTCACTTGCCAAAGGCAAAGGCAAGTCCAGGCTCCTTGGTGGCTTCGGCGAAATCCTGGTTACGAATGGAAAGGTCACCAATGTTGAGTGTGTCCTGTGAGACGAATCCCTCCATCGAACCGGAACCATACTGAATAGAGAACTCGGAACCGTTGGGCTTGTATGAGGACGATGCACTCGAGTCGTACTTGGCATGGAGGAAGCACGCAATGGAGTAGCAGCCTGTGCTGGGTACCCAGAGGTTGCTGGAGCTATGAGCGGGGGTGAGATGAGTAAGGATGAGCAAGAACAAGATGATACCCGGTGTCAAGGATGACTTTGAAGCTCTGGGGCGGTGTGCCAAGGGTGATCTCAGTGTAGTACTGTGCGTTCAAGAAGTCTGGAAGGAAAATGAATGTGGTAAAGAACGACAAGGGGGAAGGTGCGTACTAGAGAGGGGGACATGGTGGCCACCACTGAGCAAATCCTCCTGCGTCCAGAAAAGGTCATCTCCCTTTGGACTGGGGTGCACCTTACGACCGGCACCGCCAGCGCCGAAGAGGGGGTGGTGTTGGTAGGGAACCTGTGAGCCATACTTCTCTGCGAGGTAGGCAGTCTCCAGCAGGTGGCCAGGAGCAACGGAGGGCAGCTTCTGGAGCTTGAGCTTGTGGACGCCAGCGGAGGCGAATGGGAGGAGCAAGAGCGCAGCGAACGCAGAGAGCAACATGGCGGGCAAGACCAACTACCGTAGCCAGCACTGTCCTTTAACGGCCAGCCGGGCGAACCCCGGCAAACCCCGGATTCGCCCGGGTCAGTCCGATGCAGCG
>JBBPNQ010000486.1:0-16011 GCA_038090975.1 Boletellus pseudochrysenteroides
GCGGGCGGGCGCCGGGCGCGCGGCCGCGGGGGGATGGTGCTCACAGCGGATGGCCCTCCATGATGATGTACGAGGGCCGTCCAGCAGCGCCAGCCCTCTCCCTGCCCCCCGTGGGAATTAGTCACGTGCACGTGTCCCGATCACACACGCGACGGTTCTGGTGCGCCATGTCGCTCTACGCCTCCCTCCACGTCTCCCCGAAAAAGAGGCGCGTCTCCTCCAGCTCGGACGGCGAGTCGACGCCAAAGAGACACAGAGCCGCGCGGGGGGCCAGCCTCACCCCGCGACACAGGCCCCCGTCTCCCCCCCGCTCCGTCCGCAGACACCCACGCGCTCTGCCTGCTCACCTCTCCCGGCTGGTCAGCACCCACTCCGCCCTCCAGCACGCCCTCTCCCACGCCCTCGCAACGTGCGCCGTGTCCCCCTCAGAACACACCGGCATCCTCCGCAACGTTCTCAACCACATCTCCATCGCCACCTATGCTGGCCTTGCCACAACGTTCGACGAGGTCGATCTCAAGCGTCTCTGCTGGATCTGGGAATGGGATCCCGCCTCTCTCCCGCCCCCACCTCCCCCCCAAGATGACCCCAACCCGTTCCTCGTTCCCACTGCGCCCCCTCCCCCAAAGGACTGGACCCGTGGTGCAATGGGCTTCGTCATCAGCCCCACCTCCCACTACTCAAAGTCCGCCGCAAAACGCGTCCCTGTGTACGGCATCGGTATCGAGGTCGAGATGGACATCGACAAGGGCATGACCGGCGGCATGGCTGCAGTCGCGAGATGGACCGCCAATGCAGATAAACGACGCGCAGACTTTCGTTCAAAGCTCGATGCTTGGGTCAATGTACTCCTTTCCCTCCATTCTCTCTCCCCCACACTCACCTTTCTCTTCGTAGCACCATTCTGGCACCACCCCAGTTCCAAATGTACCCACGGCGGACTTGCCTCGGCTTGCCATTCACGCCGTCCAGCCGTCGTCCCTCACCCGCGTACTTGCATCCGCGTCTCCAAAAGGTGCTGCCATCCTTGCGAACATGGTCCCCTCCAGCCCCTCCTCTCCGTCCAAATCCCCTTCCAAATCCGCTAGAACTTCATCTAGCCCACCTCGCGAATTTCCCATTCCCTTTCCAATCGCGAAAACCCACTCCAGCGATCCTTCGCCATCTAAAACCCCCGCTTCTCTCCTACGCACGCCCTCCTCTCGCTCCAAGCGTGTCGATCCTCTCGCGGGGCTCCTCACTCCACAGACGCCTGCTCGTAAGCGTCTGGGAACCCAAGGTTCTGACGCACTCCCTACCACTCCCGTCCATCAGCGTGGTTCCGACGCCCAGACTGCGCCAGAGACCCCCAGTACCTCTCGACGTCAAGCGCTATATGATCGCGTCCGCCTCAAATCACTGACGTCCTCCCCAGTCAAAGCCAACAGTGCCCAAGTCACGGGCGGTAAACTTACCAAGGAACAGATTCAGAAACTGGGTCAGGAAGAGATTCGGCGACGTTGCTTGCTCGGTCGGCTCGGTGGTGTTGCCGAAAGTATCTGGATGTAAGTGCAAGACACGGTATTCACTGCTTTGTGAATTGACCTTTCCAGGTTGTTCTCATCCCCTGTCGGGTCGACCGCGACACCGGCCACTCGTAAGCGCAAAACTCTCCCCGCAAGCGAGGTCATGGCCGCCGTTGTGAAATCCTCCCCAGTCCCGATGTCGACTTTGGAAGCCTCCGAATCATTAAAACTCCTTACGACGCTCTGTCCGTTCTTCCTCAAACCGCTTGACATCAATAGCGAAGAATGGCTCGAAATGCCTACCGCGTCGACTTTAGACACTAGCGAAGGGAACCAGGATCTCTCAAGTCCGACAAAGCCACCGGCAAAGAAAATGGCCCCTCCCCTTAGCCCTGGATCGAAACTATTTGGAGGTGGTCCGCCTGCGAGCCCGGGATCGAAAGCACGTATGGACAGTGCAGAACAGCTGCTTACTCGAAGCCCCCGGAGAGTCAAGCGAGAGGCAGGCGGGATTAGGGAAGTCAGAGAGATAATCAGAAGAGAGTTGGAACTTGATGCTTGATCAACAGTGCTTTCATTTATTTGCGTTCACTGGCTATTTGCAACACCTCCCTGTGTTACCTCCCTCATCGATTTGTTTTGCGACACCTTGTAACTCCGATTGGTTTGTATACACCTACGTTTGTCCAGTGACACCCATCCTACTCCACTCCAGCCAAAAATTTCGCCCAAACATCACCCATGTGGTACAAAGCGCCAAGGTGTCCACCATGGACAGTCGTGACCTTGGTGTTCTTGTACGTGGCAGCGAGGTACTGCGTCCACGCCTCAGGGGCTTCTTTGTCTCCAGTACTCGTCACTAGCATGACAAACGGACGAGAATGTTCTTCATCCAAAGCGTCCGGCCGGAACCCCCAGTCCGAGTGCAGCACGGAGGACATGAGCTTGAAACCCTCCCAAGATTTCGCTACGCTGCGCACGCTATTCATAGCAAACCGCCTCTCCGTTTCACCCTCCGCAACACCCTCTTTCGCCCTCCACCGAGCAAACTCCTCCTTCTCTGCCTCGTCCATCTTGTCAAAAAGAAACCCCCGCAGAAACTTTTCTGCATTGTCAACCGTGGACATCTTGTTTGCCATTCCAAATTTTACGAGATGGACTAGCACGTGGTTAAAGGGAAACCACTGGGCGATGGGACCGACCATGAGGTAGTTACTCCAGGTCATGTGCTTCGCATAGTCTTTGTGGTAGCGGAAGGGCGTGAGCGCTGCCATGAGCAACACGCCGACAATGCACCGCCCGTACGGAAACTTGTCATAGGGAGCCCCGTACAAGATCTGGGCTTGCACCGTGCCGAAAGAGCCCCCAGAGATGTAAAGCTTGATATCTCTCCCATTTTCAGGGTAGAGGTGGTCCAAGAGGGCAGTCATGTCGCTGGTAAGACAGTCGACGTACGAGGTGGATGGGGAAGGGGGGGAGGTACTCCCCCAGCCGGGGAGCGTGGGGCAGATTTCGTGAACATTCTTGGATGCGATGGTACGGGAGACGTGGGAGGTCTCTCCGACCGTGAAGGCGCCATGGAGATAAAGGAGAACGGTCGTGCTGGATGCATTGCCGAAAGTGGCGTATGCCAGGGTACGACCACCTGCCAACGCGAGTGTGCTCTCGTGAGTAGAGTCGTTCATGTGTGCACAATGGCGAGTTGTGGACGCGGTGCTCACGGCTCAGCTTTTGAGTCACAGGGTATGGCGCGCGGTTACTTGCAACGCCTGCGCATCCGCAGCTGGGAGGTGGCACAGGGGCATGGACTCGGTTATGTCGAACTCGGCCACTTGTCGCAATGAAGCTGGAGGGTTCAAGTTGCTGATAGTCTCAAGTTGTCATGTCCTTGAGTCCGAGTGCTTGCCCGCTTAGCTCAGTGGCAGAGCGCGTCACTTGTAATGATGAGGTCGGTTGTTCAATCCAGCCAGTGGGCATACTTTTTGGATCGCACAAAATTAATTCCACCATATTCGTACAAGCCTTCAATGGATAACCACTCCCAGTAGATCACTACTGATTGAGTTCCGTCCGGATCGTCTTCTCATACTGCGCACAATCCACGACTTTGCCTTCCCTCCGACTTTGCTCCGCAGCAAATACCGTAAGATGGCTTGTCAGTATTTCATCGACATCAACGCCAAGAATTCTTTGATCGCCCAATCGCACCGCATTGACGAACGTTCGAATCAGGCCCAGGTCTCCCCCTCCATGTCCGCCTCCTTCATTGGGAGGACAATGTGTTGTTCGCTTACCGGTTCGGAAATCGGTTACCGTAAACGTGTTCATATCGCCGACGATCTCCCCGTGCGTAAAATGAAGGCGTGTTTGACGTTCACAAATGAGGGATGTATACGCGACCATGGCAAAGGAGGCTGTAGCTCCAGAAGAGAACTCGATATTGACCACCTTTGGCATGAAATCAATGGACCCCTGGCAACCACGAGAATACGTTGGGATACGGACCTGATGGTCACAGACATCATTGTCACTTTCGTAGACGCATCTGCCATAAGGTCCGCTGTGCAATGCCTCTGTTATGTTCTCAATGTCGGGTATGCCATCTACAAGGGTGCTTGCAGGCCAGTGCGTATTTCCTTGGGAAACAGGGTCCAGGTATACTGCGAAGCAGTTAAGGGGCTAAGCACCAGTCGGGTGTGCAAAGGGCAGCATACTTTTCTTTGCACTGTATGGACATTCATTTTCAATGGGACATTCGAGGCACCGAGATGCGCTCCCAGCACTTGTCGGTTTCCTGTCTTTCTTGAAGTGATGCAGAGATCCGAATGAAGAAACTCTGGTGGGAGTAGCTGGGGACAGCCAATGACAAAGTAGGTCGATATCACTGGACAGCACCATTAGATGAGCAAAGTAGAAGATGACGGAGATGTACTGGCAACTTTTGGTCATGAGGGAGAAGGAGCTCTCTGCTTCCTTTGCCCAGTTACCCCGAACATATGAATGGGCAAAGTGGAAATAACCGATAGGCTCGACGTGCACGGCATTCACGAGCTCGCCCAGCTCGCCAGAGTGAACTACTTCGGTGACTGCCCTGCCGTATGGTGAGTAACGCAACACTGTGCGAACGTCGTAAGTCATTGGTCGCCCCTCGTGGCGGGTGGTGGCATACCGTGTCCCATCCCAAATATGATCCCAGCCTCGTTTACTGCCTTCTCCATTGCGACAAGATCGCGCAAGTTCGTTGCCATTGGTTTCTCGCACAAGATATGATATCTCTGCTGAGCAAAGGCCAGGACGACATCTTTGTGCATATGGTCATGTACAGCGACGATGACAGCATCCGCCAGGCGTTTTCCGACCGTCTCGACCGTCTCTGCAGATGCTTTGAGGAGATCTTGCCATGTGTTGAAGACAAGGGTATCGTCGATAGCGTGCGCCTTGGCAAAGAGAGTGCGGGTGTTGTAACGAGGCTCTGCGATCGCGACAACTTTGCATTGATGGGGTTGGTCGAGCGCATAGACTGCATAGTTCTGTGGATGGTGCTCGTCAGTTTGCTCAGAGAACGGTGACGGTGGAACCGGATGCGTACCGTCCCGCGCTGACCACAGCCGATGATGGCGAGGGTGATGGGGATCCCGCTCGAGCTCATGCTGGCGTCCTTTGGCCCCGTCTTGGGCCAGAGCGCCCTGGCATTGTGAATCCACGACGACATGTGATCTTCGAGGCCATGCCAACATGAACGGAAGACGCCCTAGATTGCTTGCCAACATCCTTGATCCAAGTCAGCCGAACGGACCAGCATGCCTCGCCTCCTGCCACGTCTACTCAAAGTACTCCAGGACACACCCCTCACACATTCGAGCTCGAGACACGTCGCCCGCTCGCAAAATGTTGGTTCTCGCAAAAGAAAATCGTTGTATCGACCGATTCCCGTCTCCTTGCCATCTTTTCATCCTGCCGGGCGGACGCGTTCTATTCTGCTCGAGGAGAACCCGATGACGGACAAACGAATGTTTACAAGGCACAAGCGTCTCCCTCCAAGAGTGTGTCTGGGTCCTCGACCAATCGTACACGATGAGCATGACGTTCCGAGGGAAATGACCACCCAAGAACGCGAGTGGTGGTCGAGCCCATACCGTGCGTTCAACGGCTCGTCTGCGTTCATTTCTATTCAGACCAATGTCGAACAACAGTTAGAATGCTGGCCACTCCGCTGCGACAATGTACGATTTCTAAAAGGTATCTACCCAACGGTGCGCGTGTGTTTCCATGTCCGAATACTTCTCATCTTGTTTCGTGTCTAGATTTTCTCGTTAGACTCGCGGTGCTACGGTTGGATTCCACAACACAAAATGCTCGCCCAGTAGAGGTCCTCATGCCAGACGGACTCGAGCATCCAAAGTACAAGCGGAGAAAAGCTCGCGTCGCTGTGTATGTGCCTTGCTGGAAGGACGTCGTCGAAACAATGAAGTCACCAGGTGGCTATTCCGTTCCCGACTCTTTGCTCACCAGCTCATTCGTATACCCCATCGTCAGCCTCACTCCCCCGATATAGTGCAAACATTTTCTTCTCCAAACACCTTTGTTCACATATTAGCTATCTTCTGCGTCTTCGTGTCCTTCAAGAACTAGAAGTACTAATCGATGCTCTAGAACGAAACCGAGATCGACCCGAATTCGATGCGGAGGCGGACCCCACCATTCTCCGACGTCTAACGCGATCCGAGTTCAAGACCTTCCGCGAGACCGGAATAATACCTTACCCTGATGCAGTGGCCGTCCTCGTCGTCCCTCCCGTCAACCGCGATCCGAGAACCAAACTACGGCCTCGACCATCCCAAGAGCCAAAAATCCCATCCAGTGAATCTACCACCCCTTCAGACCCGATATGCAAGAAGGCCCTTCCGCCACTCTCAAACCTCCACCGCGTGAGCATCTCGGAAGGCGTATTAGGACAGGGGGTGGACAGTTCTCTGGAGATTCCCTTTTCAACATTCTTACCGAACGCACGCATTCCTCAGTACAATGGTGTCGCCATGTTCCCTTCTCCACCGCACCGTGCCGCGTTCTATAAATTTCTTACGGAACTACTCGACGTTGAACGACATTTCCGTGGAACGCGCCCGGAAATGAGAATCACGAATAGAGAGGAATTTGGGCGCGCAAAGGGTGACGCAAAAGGGAGCCATGCGTTTCTTCTCGTGTCGAATGAGCAGACAGCGAAACGTGCAGACACCGCGGCGCTCGCAATTGCGCTGTGGAGGTTGAGGATGTGGGAGGGCGATGCTTTCACTCATGGGGTCGAAGGTTGGGAAGTTGGAAAAGATTGGAGAATCGAACAAAGTAATCGCATATGAGGATTTACGCACACCTGCAGGACTGTTGCCAATCGTCCCTCATCAAGGCATCAAGGGTCTTGAGATTGTCAACGGTACTTGTAATTGTAATTGATACAAATCATTCTACAGCCATTGGTACCGGTAAATTCTCGAGGGTTTTATTGAAAGGTATCGATAGCACCTCTTTGCCTTCCCAGAACCTGGGGAGCTGATCACCGGGTACGAACAACCGTTCGACGCCTTCCTCGGTAATGACACACATGCGAATGACACCCCCTGATGAACCGTCTCGAGACATCGCAAGTGCGAGTGCTGTAGAGGACGTGAATATTCCCGGCAGGAGGGTAGAGACATGCAGACATACTGTTTTTGACGAACTCGACAGTCTCATCTCTCCCCCATCCTTCTTGATAAGTGGCATCACAGTAACCATACACATATGTTGACCCGGAACCTAACGTCGAACAAGCATCAGAAAAAGTATGATTTAAAAGCTTCTCGACGGACCGCCGATCGCCCACGGCTGACGGAAAAGTCCGCCTCCGAGGGGAATGTTGAAGACGCTAGGGCCGACCTCGTTGTCCCAGCCAGCCACGATTATCCCGGCAGACAACCGGTCCTTGTTGTCATAACACAATCTCTCAAAGATAGCAGCGGCACTTGCGACGGAAGGAGGAGCGCCGCGGGTCTGCCTGTTCTCAGATGTGTGTTAGAAGACAAGCATGAGAGCGAGCTCGTTCGACGCACGTCGTTAACTGGCAGTTGTAATGGACGACATCAGCTATGGCCTGTGTATCCGCTGCTGATCCTGATCGACAACAATATATGCGATCGTGGATATGCGTGAGCTTGTCTGTTACACGATTGGCCTGGATAATGTCAAGAAAAGAAAAGAGAGGAGGGAGAAACGACGAACGATGTAGCTTCCGCTCGTTGTGCGACTATCCGCGCCAATGACAACGCCTCGGTCGAATTGGACGGCCATGATGGACGTCTGCGAGAGTGCATGTGGATAAGGAGCGTCTGGTCAGTGAATGAATACGCACGCCGAGGTTGACCTCGCCGCTTTTGAGCCTGTCCATGTCGATGCGATCCATTGTGAAGAAAGAGTCGGGGACAAGATGAGGTTGAGCACTGAGTGGCTGTTGGGCTGACGCGTCTCCTACGAGGACGCGTGTGCGCTATAGACACTGACCACGACATTGACCGGACGAGTCCGCGATGGCTTCTCGACAGCTGGGTACCCTCTACCGCGAACTACAGCGCGCGTTCGACGCACGCCCGACCGATCTCAAGAAATGCGGCGCGCTGCTTGCCCAGCTCAAGGTAGGTTGCGCGTTCCATCGTCATCCAAGCGACACCGTCCCAATGACCCCAAGATCGGCTTGATACAGACAGGCCTTCTCATTCCAGCCGCCGAGGCAAACTTGCAAGACTTGGTTGTTGCCCGTAGGTGCCCCCAGGTTATCCATCTCATGTCTCACACCCTCCATACAGGCGACATCCTCGAAATCGGCGCTTTCTGCAGTATACGCGCCAAAGACGTACCCTCGTTTGACAGATATTTTTCGCAGCTACAGACTTTCTATACCGACTTCAGGTCAGGCCATCCAGTCTTTGGCGCCGCTACCAGCCGCTCATCTTTCCCTGCAGATCTGCTCTGCCTCCCTCGAAACGCGAATTCCCCGTTCGTGGGCTAAACCTCATCCGCCTCCTTACCCAGAACAGAATCGCAGACTTCCACACGACCCTCGAATCCCTTCCCCTCCCTGCTGACGAAATCAGTGCCAATCCCTACATTGCCCACCCGGTCAACCTCGAACGGTGGCTCATGGAAGGGAGTTATTCCAAGGTCTGGAATGCAAGAGAAGAGGCGCCCGCGGAAGAATACAGATTCTTCGTAGACAGTCTCATGGGAACTATCAGGTGTGTCACTGAAGGATCTCGCGCATGCTGATGCTCACGGGTGCCGTAGAAATGAGATTGCAAGTTGTGAGGAGTCGGCGTATGAGAGCCTTCCACTGAAGGATGCTGCCACACTCCTCTTCTTCACTTCTCCTTCTGACCTTCTGAAATTCGCGCAGCAGGTGCGTAATTGTCTGAACCGCCCCACTTCGTGCGCACTAAAATGGATTTCATAGCGCGGGTGGCAAGTAGATCTTACCGCAGGTCTCATCAAATTTGCACGTAAGAATGACGAACAGACGGAAATACCAAAACAGAAGCTCATTGCGGCGAACCTAGCGTACGCCCGCGAGCTCGAGCAAATCGTGTAGACAAAGTGCAGTTAATACATTTTGTGGGATGGAAATCCACAATTTCTCACCTCAAGCAGTGAACTACAGAGTATAAGGCTGAATTTGACAATGGGGTCATCCCCGACACTAAGACACGATCGAGTAACTACTCGAAATTCTCCAGTACCTCCTTTGCTTTTCGTTCTGCCTCCGCTAGTAGGTCATTTGGTACGGCTACATGCAGTCCGTTCGTCTCGCTGCCTACCCATGACATCTCGAGCTCAAATTCTTTCTCTTTGTTGTCGTCATGGACGAGGTATATTCTGGGATAAAGTCAGCAAATTGGGACAGGGCGAGGAATAGGAGATAAACATTCTAGCAGCTTCTACGACTGCCTCCCGCGTAGAGAGCTCCGAGAGTTTGAGCTTTTCCAGCTCAGTCTTGGCCAATTGACGTCCTTTGCCAATGGCCGCTCCGTGGTATCCCTGATCGACATCGATAGGAGCAATGCATTGCAATAAGGAGAGGTCATACCAAGCAAACGCCGCTAGGCTCGACAACATAGAGCGATGGACCGGTCTTGTCAGCTCCCGCGAAGATGGTACTAATGCCAAACGGCCGGACGGATGAGTAAAGCGTGTACATTTGCGCATAGTGCGCTAGGCGATCCGAAATGTGCTATGGGAAGTGCGACTTCTTGTTCAGAGGAGTGAGTACGTTGAAACGAGCCCATACATACCTTGACGGTTGGTTGTTCCCTCAGGTTATTGCGAATATTTGCACATTCGTCGCGTGCCCTGTTCGAAATATTGCGACCGTCCGCAAGGAGCCCTGCGGTGGCCTGTGTATGTTGGGTCAAAAGAAAAAGGAATGGGAGAACTAGGGACTTACCATGCCAATATGTCTATCCACCGTCTGGATGCGTCGATTGGCGCCTGGGACGAGGAGCTTCGAGTGGATAAGTTTCTCTACGGCAAGGACAACACCGTCTTTGACTCGGAGGCCGATCGCGGTGCTGAATGACACGGTTTTTGAGTATGATCGGTGAGAGGCCAGACAGACGCATACCCCGAGTTCTCGACGGCCTTGTTAGCATACTCGACCTGGATAACATACGTCTGAGCTGGAAGGGGGGATTGAGATGATGGCGCACCTGAAAGATGCGACCGTCTGGGGAGTAAGTGCTCGCTGAGAGATCGTAACCTGTACCGATGGAGGTCATCGTGGTTAGTGAGCAAGTCCGATTCAGTGCTGATCGTTGCGGGTACGCGCAAGCCTGAGTGTCGCGTCCGTGAGAAAGGCCAGCCGAACCAAGCCGGACGCGACGGCGAACCGGCTCGCCGTGCTCATCGTCCCGCTCGACCACGACCACGTTCTTGCTCTCAATGGACGCAGCAGACGCCATCGCATACGACGACTGGCACACCTTGCTCGACACCCACCCCATCTTTCACTTACCCGCTGATTCCCAGTCGGGGCGAGGCGACCCCGTTACAGCACAGTCCCTCGAGCTCTCGACCAGCACCCTCCTCATCCCCGCTCAAGACAGCGATTCGGAACACGATTATGTCCTCTCTGGTCGCCGTCAGCTCATGGCGTTGAAAGATACAGATATCATCGTTGCTGCGGGCTCAGAACTCAGGATAACGTCCCTTTGGGACACCAAGCTTGGCCGCGAGACAGGCAAGTCATACAAGGTATGTAGAAACCCGCGCAAGGTCAGGCTAGACACGGAAAGACAAATACCAGGTTCTCCACGTCCCGAACGTCGACTTCCCGATCCACCAACTCGCACTGAACTCTAGTGGCAAGCTTCTTGCAGTTGCAGGCGCTTATCAGGTTGCGGTAGTCGTTTTACCCCGTGCTGGATACACAAAGGTCGTTTCCCAATCTATTGACTGCAAGTATGCATCCTCTTCCTCTTGTCCTACCTTGCGTTCACCCTCAATGCAGGGCGGTCCAAGTGGGACAATTCTATCATGGGACGACATCCTCAGTACCCATTTCCAAGATTGACTGGCACCCGTGGGGAGAGGCGGGATCGACACTCATGGTCATGACCGTGGACGGAAAACTCAGGCAAGCTATCGTCGACGTTGCACTATTTCGGATTAGCTGATCCATTGACTGTAGGGAGTACGACATCTCAGTTGACTCGGAGGAACCACAGCAGGTGCTCTCCTTCATTCCGGAGAAGAAGTCGAGGTCATTCGTAGCCCAAGATCCTGCGGAACGCGAAGTCACCTCTTTCACTCTCGGAAAGGGGAGAGCTGATTGGGGCCCCTTAACCGTGTATGCCTTGACTCGATCAGGTGACGTCTACGCCATTTGTCCCTACATGCCCCGCAATGCGTGAGTGTCTGCTCGCTAGCTTCCTCGCCACATTCACATATTACCGACTGCGATCGAATCCAGTTCAGTCCCGTCTTCATTCATCCACGCCCTCGACTGTTTCATCGCCGCGAAACAAGAATTCGTTTCACATGACCCAACAGCCACGTCCAATCTCTCGACACTCTACGACTATCAACATAAATACATTTCCGCTCTTATCAAACAGCTTCCTCCGGGCACCATCTTCCCTGCTGTATCGCGCTCTGTATCAATGCACCCTCCAAACACCATAAAAAACCAGCCTCTGAGACAGGGGCCATTTCTTCTCCAACCCTCTCCACGTGTACTGGAGGGTAGCGAGGGGGGAGACGCAACGGACATCGCTTACATCACTTTCGCGGATGATGGGGAGGAGGATCACGAAGGGGGGACAGAGAGGCTTGGAATCATCGTTGTAACTTATCAGGACGGAAAGGCAGACGTTTGTTTGGACGTCGAGAAGGTCGAAGCTCGATGGGAGAGTAGACAAGTCTGTTTCCGCCTTGTCCTCGCTATCCGATCGGGGATGCTGATTTTTAGTTTGATTTAGGACAGGGGCAACGAACTTCCCATGTTCGCTGTATATGAGACGATCGACCTAGGTGTCATTTCCATGCTCAAAGGATCGCCATCGTCATCAACCAACTTGTCACTGGATCAGTTGCAAGCAAACCATCCGGTCATCCATCCGGATCCAATACATGACGACACTATCTACATTTATCATGCTTTTGGTGTTCACTCACTCGAGTTCGGAGATTTGCTTTGCCATCTGGCGACAGCCCTACGTGCAGACGACGATGACGACGGGGCAACATTGACTAACCTGCTTGAAAAATCGGTGGGGACGCATGTCTCCCCTATTCTAAATACATTTTCCCTTCAACGGCGGTTAGTGGAATGACAGGACACATCTCTGCACGTTTTTGTTGATATTTCCTCCAAGGTGTTCCAACCCAGTGATAGCTTTATGTGTGCCCAACGACGTTTACCTCTCTTACAGCATTCTCATCCTCAGTTCTGTCTTCCGAATCGCATCCTTCCCGCTGAACCTTCGGACGGCCCGCTCGCATAAAGCCGGACATTCCTCATCTGAGCCATCGCTGCCAAGCATCACTGCACCACCAACTTCCTCAGAGCTGACCCTCGCGACGTTTGTTCCTAGCGACCTGCTTACTCCGACGATGGATAACCCTCCTGCATACGTCTCTCTACTCGGGACAGAACCATTCGTACCACCGGCTATCTTGACCCGCCGCACGTCGGTTCCCCGAGTGTCCTCTGGGGCACCGCAGCGCGAATTTATGCTTACGCCGGAAACACTTCGATTCCTTGGGACGCAAGTGACATCAATGACGACACATATACGAGCGGTGCGACTAGCGCATAAAAGCGTCGAGGATAGGGTTGAACTGCAAAAAGCAGAATTTGCGAGGGTACAAGAAAAGTGCGGGGAAATGCTCCGCCTCATCGGGCTGTTGAAGGAGAGGGTCAAGGATATACGAGGGGCAAAAAACAGTGAGGTCGTGGGGAGGGTGGAAAGGATGAAGGGGAAGCATAAGGTGTTGATGGGGAGGGCTGATAGGATTTTGCAAGCGTTGATGAATGGTGCGTCACCTGAACTGAGTGAGTATGAGACAAAGTGGTTCGAGGAGTTGGAGAGGATGAGAGCGGAGGTTGCTGGGGCGGGCAAGTTTGACGAAGGATCCTTGAGGGCGAGGACCGCGTTGGTGAGTGACGATGGATTTCTGGCGAGGGTTGATACTGATTTTCTTGGTCAGCTAAAACGAGAATATGAGCGTATTATGCCGAGCTTGAAGGATGTCGTGACGAAGGAAGAGCAACGAAGGAAGCAAGTTTCTGATAATTCGCGGTTGCTCGGTGTTTCGCAAGCATTTGAGCTAGGGGAGCGGTCTAGTATTGGGTATGCCGGGTGCTCGAAGGGGGTGACGCTATGCTGACGGCTTCCGCACAGGAAAACAAAGATTGCAGAGTTGGAAAGGGAGATTGTGGAGATGGCGTCGCGGATGCAGCTGTCGCTCGGTCGACCGCCTGGGCAGGACGAGAGGGAACGCTAGCCTGTACTTGTGTCAGGGGCTCATCTCAATAAGGAAACAGTTCAAACCCCGACAGGCGTGATGTGAGAGCGTTGTTACGTAACGACGCGCTGCGACGAGCATGTTCAGGACAGGCGCAGACGAAAAGAGAGAGCGTCAGTCCCGCGCGCGTCTTGCGGTTGCGACAAGCTCACCTCCCTGCAGCATCCGCGCCCCATCTCTTCAAGCCCGCGACGACGACACCACAAAGTCGGTAGTCCCTCCTTCCATCGTGCCACATCCTCACCAGCGCCGGATTTCGCAGCAACCGCGGGTGCACAAGCAAAGGATCCCAAAGACGGCAAGTTGCATGCTCTCGCAACCGCCAACACATCCTCACTGCTTGCAGTCGCTCCCGTCACCACTGCAATATGCGTCCCTCCCCCTTCTGTGCTGAGGGGCAAATCAATCGAAGAGATTGTCAACAAGTGGTCAACCGACCTTGACAGTCATGTCCGGGAGTTCAACAAGTATGCCGCTGAGGTCACGGTGTGGGATCGCGCGTTGATGGAGAACGGGAACAACGTAAGCGCAGATGGACGCCCGTAATTGACATCTGAACCATGTCTGCAGCTCGCTGCAATTTACAGTCATGTTTTGGCTGTCGAACGGGAGCAGAGCGACATTGAGCAAGCGCTCGACCATATCGAACAACAACAAAAAGACCTCTCGGCCGCGTTGGATGCCTACGAACGATCTGTCGGCGAAGTTCTTGGCGGCCAAGGAGGTAGCCTTCGTGCGCTTGACACCGGTCCCGCCGACACGGAACGTGATAAAAAGTTAGTCAATTTGCGTAACATGTCCCACGACTGCTGTCTTTTGTTGACATGGTTCGGCGTTTCCCCAGTTATGTTCTTGCGACCGAGTTGCATTCATGTCTTGACGATCTCTCGGGGTCCCTCACCCAGATGATCGATTCGGTCAATGCCCTCTCTCTTGCGCCGTCTGCCAATGGGTCTTCTCATGGCAGCGAGGATCCGATGGTACAAATCTCGCAGATTTTGAGCAGCCATCTGGAAAGTCTGCAGTGGATCAATGGGGCAGCGCGCGAGGTCGAGGGCAAAGTAAACGAAGTGGAGAAAAGGGTGCGCGACGTGGGCGTGAACGGCCATACGCTCGGCAGCAGTACGGCTCTTAAACAGCGAGGCGTCGGTTTGTCTCGATAGTCGCACATCACATCAGTGTTTGAAGGAACACGAGCCCGTCGAAAGCAGCAAAGCGGCGCTGGCGTATGATTGGCTGGTCGGTAGAGAGCACGCTGGTCTAGTGTCGTGATCATCGCGAAATCATACTATAATCATTGTTGACTGCCTCCCCATTCTCTGCCTCCCCTTCAGCATCCGTCCATGTTCACTAATTCAACTCGGCCGGGCTCTGAACGCCACTCTCAGCCATGTTCATGGCCACCATGACGCTGCGTTTGTACATTTATTCCCGTGCACTTGCCGGCTCGCCCGGGCGTTGGCTGCACCTTTCTGCAATTGTAGCGACCCAACAAGAACAACGGTCAAAACCATGGCGCTCGGGGTGGAGAATTGCATACAAGAGTGCAAGGCTGAACGTAGGTGAGGATGAGTTTACAAAGATGACGATCCCCCGATCAGCAATCTTTGCTGCTTAATTAAACCTTATGGCAATGCTACCGTGACCGCCTTACACATTTGATCAAGGGCATGCCTTGTGTACCCTACCATAGTCTAGACGCTGTACTACGCTTGTAAGTCGACTATGTGAACACCAGTAAGGGGTGGAGAGCATCTTCTCTCAACTTGACGGCGTTCAAGAGGACGGTGATTATCATCTTCCCACTCACGATGTGAATTGGTCACTTGCTCAGCGAGCTTCGTGCACGGATGCCTTCGCCGTAGTAGTAAATCCATATTGGGAACGGAATGCCGACGACAATGGCCAGTCCTGCGAGCAGCGAGTTCCCACCGCCATAACCCAGCTTGACGTACATCTGTTCTCCGAATAAAGGAAAAACAAACCCAAGAAAAGACCGGAACACCTGGGGGACTGATGGTCAAGGGCTCTCGTACGTGACTCAAAACGCAGAGAAACGCACGGAAGCAGCTGCCAGCGCACTGGCAGAATATGTGAAGGTATCGACGAGATACAATTGGATCGGGATGCTGAAAGTATTTCCCGATCTCACAGCACGTGTTTCAGAGCCAGGACACTGGAAAACGCTTACAAGGTAGTCGCCAGTGCAAAGCCATAGATCGCAGTTCCGATGATAGACATCATCCAGTGAATCTCGGCTTGAGCTGACCAGCCATACCAGCTGAAGACGCGTCAACGTGTGGACAAACCATGCGGAACACTCACTTACAACAATCCGATGGGAGCGAAGAAAGATCCAAATATTAGTGCTGGGATGCGCATCTCTGGCTTTCCTTGTCCCCCGTTTCTCGCTGCCAGCTTTATGATGGTTAAATTGAAGACTTCAACAGGGAAGCGA
>JBBPNQ010000487.1:0-15988 GCA_038090975.1 Boletellus pseudochrysenteroides
CCGAGGGTGTTGTTGGAACGTTCGACCAACTCACACTGGAGCAGGTGTCGCAACTGTCAAGGCTTGCCTGATAACTTAGGCCAGAGCTCAGGGGTACTGTTTTACAACATTGGATCAATTCGCCTCCCGTCCTGCTATTCCCGGGTACCAAATGGGACACGGCAGCGGTCATCCATTTAATTACGCAATTGTCCCTCTATATGAGACCCTTTCACGACCACCGGTAGGATCCCTGACATCATTGAGCAGAACGAGTAAGCCTCCCTAGACAATGGTCAAAGGCGTATCGGGTACAAACCTCCTGTAGGAAGAATCCGAGGACGGTGCTGACACATCCGCAAGAAACCACTAATAAATCCTCCATGCGATGTGATCGATATAACTGATAGAGTCACGCGTGAGCTCCAGCGCCGAGAGAGGCAGAGCGAGAGAGAAGGCATACATTGTTCTGTATCATTGCCAAAGATCATATCCAGCACACGCCTCGCCCGACGATCGATATCGTCGTGCGTCTCTCGATAATCCGGCTTCCACAGTTCATCCTTTTCCGTGAAACCCTTTTCGAAGCAGTATTCTGGGAATGTGGCATGTATGTCCGAGCATGTTCGCCGCTGGTCGCAGGTATGGACGCCGTTGTGTTCGCGCATGTTCTATCACGGCGCGTGTGAGCCATGGGTGCCGTACATCAACACGTCAACGGGATGGATGATGGCACAGGTTTACCTCGACGATGATCGTCTTTGGACCAGAGGGGAAAAGGCGATCGTCAAACGTCACTTGGTTGGTCCGTATCGCGCGCGTGAGAGGACTGGTATACAGCTTCTCTGGAAGGGCAATGCCAAAGGCGCGTTCCTTCTCCCAGGCCGCATGCGCATTCTGGGCTTGTTTTTCGCCCAGGGGCGTGAGCATTGGATCGGCTGTTGTAGCCAGAGGTCAGAGCAAGACCTGGCCGAGAATGGACACAGACGTGTGACGTACGTCCCCAAATGATCTCGCCATCTCCATTCTGCATTGCCCAATATCTGATACGATGGTTAGAAATGGGGGACTATAGTCCGTGGAAGCAGACACGCACTCGTACCAGCCCTGGAGACGTCGTGAACGTCGCATTGAGGGATAAACCGAACACTGCGCACTCCGAGTGCGAGTCGACGGGACCCACCTGGGAGCCGTGCTTTGCCTCACCGACGTTGTCTTGATATACTGCGCGTCAACGCACGGAAACGAGAGCAGACGAGAGAAAAAACGCACGGTAACCCTCCCCGTGTCGGCCAAGAAAAAAGACCTTGAATTGGACCCCTGGTTCAGCGGTCGCGTTGAGCTTCTCGATGTTTGCAACGAACGTCGTCCACCGGTCGTCGCGTTCATCAATCAAACCGAATCTGGGGAGCACCTGCCAAGACACGGCAATAAGAGAAATGAAAATTAGTCTCTCCGAGTCCTCCGGGGCCCGTCAAATGCGGCGGGATAAAAACAGGACAGCCGACTCACAGCCTAGGCAAGGATAAGACATCAACGACAAAGAAGTTCAATACCCAAGCGAAATGCAAAATATGAGTTGGTGTCAGTAATAACGCTGTGCATACCTTTTCGATATCAGTGGATGATTCCCGGTTCGCGTCGTCTTGAACAAAGAATCCCGGTACTGTCTGTCACAACGTGTCGATGTCAAAGGGCACGATACGATACGAATTACAATTAATATGAGTTACTGACTGTGTATATTCTTGTGCTCATGGCTGTGAGTTGCCCACGGATCTCGTATGATCCGACGGCTGGCCTATACTGTTTCCAGACCGAGGTTTTGTTCAATGAGTGCGTCGATCTAGATAATCTGCGAGCAAGGTCGCTTTTCCCGAGTGTCGGCGTATAATCATTTCCTAGTTCCACGTGATGCCTCTGTCGGTTCCATATTTCAAATCCCGCTGCCGACGGAGAGATTTTTGTTGCTGCCACGCCTCGGCAGGTGTCCCCCAGATTCGGTGTGGTGGATGAACGCTATGGCCATTGGGTCCGACTCGGAAGCAAGACCGCCCATTCCCCTACCACAATGGCTGTATTCCGGTCCTCTGTCACGCACGATTGGACTAACCAATTGGCGTTCAATGGCCGCCCTTTCCCCTCCGGTTCAAAGACCGTCATCGTCGAGGTGAACCTGCACCGTCTTCCATCCCATTTATGTACGGATGGGCTCATGCGCGAACACAACGGCATCCAAATCTGTGACCAGCAATGGACACTCTCAGACATTCACGCCGTGTTCCCAGAATACGGTTGGGTTCACGGAGATAGATGAACTATGGGCGCCGAGTTATCGAGGGACGTGCAACGATGTCGATCGTCGGGCGAGGCGTGTGTTGGATAAGATCTTTGAAAGTGACACAGCAGTGCAGGCGTTCTTTCTTTCTCTCTCAATTTCTCTTTTGGCAGCGAAGCTCATTAGCAACTATCAGTTATATCAATCACATCGCACGGAGGGTTCATTGGCGCTCTCTTGCAGATGTGTAAACACCGCCCTCGGATCCTCCTTACAGGCGGTTTGTACCCAATGCACAGGTGTGCATTATCTACGGCAAGCTAACTCGTTCTGCCAAATGACATCAGGCATCAATGTCCCTCTCGATACCCAGAAATGGGATATGAGGCAAATCAATCAAATTTCATGAATGGTGGCTGGGGTACCAACTGTTCATCTAGATGTTGACTCCAGAAAAACAAGGTAACCCCATCGTTTAGAGGCTTCATGCTTGGTCGAGTGATCATCGATGATAAAACGGTCGTTCCTTGCCCAGTGCGTACCGTATCCCTGTCTCCCTGCAGCTAAGGAGCTTGACTAATCGCCACAGGGCGCAAACCAAGCTTTTTAAACGAATGTTTATAAACGACGATGTGGCTTCATTCGCGTGTCCTCGATCGTGCGCAAGAACGAACGTTGTTATGGTGTCAAATAACTTGAAGCACAGCACAAGGGGTGACGAACCAGATGGGTCGAATCCGTGAACCATCGTTCTGACTGAACTCGGGAAGTCCGTCTTCGGACACGAGGAGTGGCGTAATCATTGTGACATTAAAAGGTCAGTGGTCATTACCTGACCGTTGAGTTACATAGACGCCTCCAAATTGTAGAAGAATATACATACCGATGCGACGAGTCTTGATTTCAGCAAGTCGGGGGTAACAGAGTGGTAGAGATGGCATTGAACATCACCCCGTGTTGACACCTGGAGTCTGCATATTTGAATGGCTGAATCAGACACCCATACATTGTATTCAGCAGCTGCGACCTGGCAAATGTCACGTATCCTGCTACTGAGGTCGATTGGCATACATAACCCGGTATGTTTGCGTGATATAAATATTCTTGGTATCAACCTTACCGTGTAATGTCACTACATATGCATGAAAGATGAGAAAGGCTGGTGCCCGTCGATGTACAAGATCCACAACGGAAGCCACCAGGCTCGGGCGTCATCTCCGCCGGACACAACTGGCTTCGCTCGAATCATCCATCCTCGTGCTATCGTGTACTTCTGCCTCCACGCAATCTTCGTTCAGTAATGGCTCTACCTCAGCAATTCTGGGGAGCACCTGCTCGTGATCACCTTCATACACTGAGGCAGTATCGGTGAAAAGTAATCAACATTTAATGTATCAGCACTTACAGAATGTCAGTTCCTCAAGTGTCCGCCCAGACGTCTCAGGAAGCATGAGGTAGACGAATACGACTTGAAAGGCGTTCCACACACAGTAGCTAACGTCTTTCAACACCCATCCATTGACATCCACATCACAAAAGGAGAGCTTACACGATGTACCATCTCCAGCCTATTGCTCCCACCGGTTTCATCAGACCCGTAAACAAATAGACGGAGAGGATGGACGCACCTGCGGCGTCGATACCAATAGGGTTCACAAACTGATTGAAGAACGCCGCGCCGCGACTCCACCAATGATAGATAGCGATACCCCTGGCCCGGACATGGAACGGGAAGAGCTCGACCAAGAAAGCTGTTTGTATTCGGGCCCGTTTTTGTCGGAACGAGTGGTTCAAAGCGACAGACGGGATAAACTTACGGTAAGTCAGGGCGGTAAAAGCCAGGTTATAGGCCGGACTATACAAGAAGATGAGGCTATAAAATGCGTAGTGAGAATGGACACGTGGGGCTCTGGAATGAACACCAGTACTTACCCTAGCACCGTGTGAGCAGCGGCAGTACTGTGACTGAGCGAATACTCTGCATTGGCCACAGTCCAAGCAGTGAATACAACAAAGACGGAGATAGTACACGCCTGCAGAAAAGTTATAAGAACGGTATGAGAAGTAGTCCATGACAATACTACTTACCAAATACATCCTCCGTCGAGGGTATCGAGGAGCTATCAACGCAATGACTGCACCATTAACGAAATTCCATGAAAATCTGGCCAGGTTGACTATGTTCTTTGTCCGGTTGTCATGTATGCCAATGCTATCTAAGATCACGGCAAGGTAATATCTGCCAAGGTGATGAGCGGGTAGTCCAACATCAGTGGCAGGGCTTACGAAATTAATCCAACTCCACTCCACTGGGCGAACAGACCAAGGAAGGTTGTGATGATGATCCGTTTCCGCATTCCTGGTGTCGAAAATACTACTTTACGGCTTATCTGGGAAACATTCGTTTCTGCTTCTAGAGTCCGTTCAATTTGACTATATTCCGCCTTGACAAAATCGGAATTTTCGTCTCCCTCTGCGTGATACTTGACAAGAGTGGCGTACGCTTCGGTCCTTCTTCCCTTCGATATGAGCCATCGAGGAGACTCTGGTATGAACCAAATGAAGGAGACCTGAAGAAGACTAGGGACTATTTGAAGGAAAGACGGGATTCTCCACCCCCAATTGCTCGTCATAGCGAACGTGCTGAGGGTCACCATAGCAGCTGCTATAGCACCTAAGAGTTATCAGGTTGAAACACTTCCTCAAATTCAATGTCGATTTCAATTTACCGAGATCGTACGAGCTGGCGAAAAGGCCGCCCATGACTGCTCGCTCCTTGGGATGTGAAAGTTCTACACAAGACTTGAAAATTAATGTACAGGTTAAATGTAAAAAATTCTTACCTCCGATTAAAGAAGAGGCAGCTACAATGCAGAAGATATTGGCAAATCCGAGAATAAATCGAGCAATGATGAACATCGTGACTAACGTGATAAACATGTAAAGCGTTCCAGAGTCTTGAAATACATTGACCACTTACAATTCAATGCAGACCCTTGAAGAATGCCCCCAATTATCGAGATTATACCTCCGAGCAATATTGGGTATCGCCTCCCGATCTTATCGACAACAGACGAAACAAAAGGAACAGCAGCAAACGAACCCAAAGCATACATGGAAGCCATGAGGCCCAATGAGGCGGAACGTGGATGATGATAATCTGTCGTCCGGGTCAATCCTTTCTGATGTCAACCAGGTAGCCACCTTACATTCGAGCCACGAGGACACAGCTTGCAAGCCATTTACCATGGACGCGTCGAAACTTTTTCGACGTTAGCAATTACCTTCAACTAAATTGGAGAGGCTTACCCACTTGTCATCTCCACTCCAAGACAGGTAGGAAACAACATGAGATATAAGAGGCGCAGGTTGGGTTTCCTATACCAGGGAGCTCTGTCTTGTTGTGCAAGCTGAGAGACGATCGTGTCATTACTCTCTAGTTGAGCATAGCTCCCCTGCCCACCCCCCCGCGAGATCATTTCCATAGCGATGTGTGCCTTGGCTATAGGACGTGCGGTTGTTCGGAAACGCCCATGTGACTTTGAATGGCAGTAACCAATGATAAGTAGCGGGACCCACATCCCAGCTCGCACGGTGGGCCGGACTGGAATCCGAGTGGCGAAAATATCACGTCACAGTATCACTGTTAGTAACGTTACGACTGTCTGGCATGTACCTTGAAGCAGAGATCGCTCGAAAAGTTCGAATTCGTGTCGCATGATCATTTCCTAGTTTACACCCATAGTACTTGCATGCAGGGGGCACCGCCCAGGGCAGACTGTAAAAATCACCGCTACTCACAACGGCCAGTTCGTCTCGGATCGCCGACCATCGTACCATACATTCCAGCTTCCCTGTGTTCACCCAATGCCTCAACCTCAGCGTGCCCCAGCGAATCCTGAGTACCCTCGTATACTGGCAAGGTGGAAACGATAAGATGATTCACATCTCCCAGAGAGTATTAGTCACTTACAGAATGTAAGCTCCTCGAGCGTGCGTCCTGACGTCTCGGGAAACACGAAGTAGACGAAAACGACTTGAAAAGCATTCCACACACAGTAGCTAACATCCTTCAGAACCAATTAACACCCACATCCGCAAAGAAGAGCCTACACGATGTACCATCTCCAGCCTATTCGTCCCACCACCTTCGTCAGACCCAAAAAATCAATGAACCCAGTAGATGGACAAACCTGCAACGTCGATACCAATAGGGTTCACGAACTGATTGAAGAACGCCGCTCCGCGGCTCCACCATTTATATGTAGCAAGACCTCTAGCTCGGACATGGAATGGGAAGAGTTCGACCAAAAAAGCTATTTACATTCAGGCCAATTTTCGTCAGAACAGATGATTCGAAACGCCACAGATGACATAAAACTCACGGTAGGTCAGGGAGGTGAATGCCAGGTTGTAAGCCACACTATACAAGAAGATGAGACTATACAATGCATGGTAAGAATGGACACGTGGGCGCTCTGTAATAAACATCAGTACTTACCCTATCACTACGTGAGCAGCAGCCGTGCTGTGAGTGAGTGCATATTCCGCGTTGGCTACAGTCCAAGCAGTGAACACAACAAAGACGGAGATAGTACACGCCTACAGAAAGGTTAGAAGAACGGTATGAGAAGTAGTCCATGGCGATACTACATACTAAATACATCCTCCGTCGAGGGTATCGAGGAGCTATCAATGCAATGACTGCACCATTAAGAAAGCTCCAAGAAAATTTGGCCAGGTTAACGATGTTCTTCGTTCGGTTATCATGGATGCCGATACTATCTAAGATCGCAGTAAGGTAGTGGCTGTCGACATGGTGAGCGGGTGGTCCAACATGAGTAGCAGGACTCACGAAATCAATCCAACTCCACTCCACTAGGTGAATAGACCAAGGAAGGTTGCGATGATGACTCGTTTCCGCATTCCAGGTGTTGAAAATACTGCGTTTCGGCTCATCTGGGCGACCTTTATCTCTGCCTCCAATGTTTGCTCGATCTGACTATACTCCGCCCTGACAAAATCAGAATTTTCGTCTCCTTCTGCATGATACTTGACAAGAATAGCGTACGCTTTACTTCCTCTTCCATTTGATATGAGCCATCGAGGAGACTCTGGTATGAACCAAATGAAGGAGACCTGAAGAAGACTAGGGACTATTTGAAGGAAAGATGGGATTCTCCACCCCCAATTACTTGTCATAGCAAACGTGCTGAGGGTCACCACAGCAGCAACTACAGCACCTAGGAGCGGTCAGCTTAAAACTGCCCCTTGTAAACGATCGAGATATCAATTTACCGAAATCATAAAAAGCATTAAAAAGTCCACCCATGATTGCTCGCTCCTTAGGATGCGAAATTTCTTCACACAAGTTAATAAGCAATAGCAAGTTGCAATCATATTACCTTACCTCCGATCAAAGAAGAGGCGGCTACAACACAGAAGATATTGGCGAATCCGAGGATGAACCGAGCGATTATAAACATCGTGACTAACGTAATGAGCATGAAAAACGTTCTGGTGCTTTGAAATAGATCGATCACTTACAATTCAATGCAGATCCTTGAAGAATGCCCCCAATTATCGAGATTATACCTCCGAGCAATATTGGGTATCGCCTCCCAATCCTATCGACAACGGACGAAACAAAAGGAACAGCAGCAAACGAACCCAGAGCATACATGGAAGCCATGAGGCCCAATGAGGTGGAACGTGGATGATGATAATCTGTCGTCCGAGTCAATGATTTCTGACGTCGACTAGGTAGTCACCTTACATTCGAGCCACGAGGACACAGCTTGCAAGCCATTTACCATGGACGCATCAAAACTTTCTCCAGTCATCAGTAATCTATCCCAAAACATACGCTTGAAAGACTTACCCACTCGTCATCTCCACTCCGAGACAGGTCGGGAACATCAAAAGATATAAGAGGCGAAGGTTGGGTTTCCTATACCAGGGAACTCCGTCTTGTTGCGCAAGCCGAGAGACAATCGTGCCATTGCTCTCTAGTCGAGCATATCTCCCCTGCCCATCTCTCCGCGAGTCCATTTCGATAGTGGTATGGGGATGGTTGTTAGTACTATACCAAGGTTGTAGGGCACGCGGTTTTTCGGGAACGTCAATATGACCTTGACTCACAGGGAGTAATGATAATCGGGTCCACTTTCACGCTCGCACGACAGGACTGGGATTTAATTGGCGATATCGCTAACCTGCCAGGGTACGCCGTGACTATGTGTCATCGGCTCTGGATAGGGTATCGTCCAATGACGTGTACCGGAGGTTGCTCGAAACGTTCTAATCAGTGCTGCGTGATCATTTCCTAGTTTACACACCTCGGTCGTCCAGCCCACACAATCCGGTGTCATTTTCATGGTAGTTTACGAGCAACGACTGTTTACGAACGACTGGCAGTCTGAGTGGCGGTGATAAGCTTAGTCAGCAACCCTATTTACCCTGATCTTGAAGTCTCTGAACGCGTGCAGCCGTCCAGCGTCCCCTCACTTGAAAGATGCTGATCAAAGTCAAGGCGCGCCCGTTTTCATAGAGACCATATTTATTCTGATACTGATCCTTGAGCGTTACAGACGCTGACTGGCAAAGAAGTAAGTCCCGCGATCTCTTCTGCACCCTATTCTCATCAAGTGGCGTCCAGATTGAACTAGACATCGATCCAGAGGACAAGGTAAATCGTAAGACGTTCTGGCTACACCTCTGTTGACTTTTTATGCTCTCCAGATCACTCGGATCAAGGAGAAGGTTGAAGAACAGTCGGGTGTGCCACCACAACAACAAAGATTGATCTTTGGTGGAAGACAGATGTGAGGCTCGTTCTAACTCTGACCTCGCCTCCTACCTAACCTACGTCTAGGCCTGATGATAAGACTGCCAAGGAGTTCAATATTACAGCCGGATCAGTTCTGCACCTCGTCCTCGCCCTGCGTGGCGGATTCTAAGCACGTCTCGCTTGTATGAACGATATACATAGGATCATAGAAGCAACTCAAGGTTGTAGGATGCTGTGCGTGTTAGACATAATTAATCTTCACTGCCTTCCCACAACTCATGCCTCTGGTTCACCGACAATATCTGCGCCGGGGAGTAACCACCGAAAGGTAGCACTTAATCTGATGCTTCTCTTGATCAGGCAGGGCCCATGGTTTTCGTCCTCATCCTCAACGAGATCGTGCGTCCTTCCTGGGATCCCATGCTTCCAATCGTATCGCGCGTCTTTTGACATCACCAACACACTCCTCTCTGGCAAGTATAAATCCCACTTCCTTTTAGCCTCCCTGCAGTTTTCGGAACCCTCAACGGCGTACTCCACCTTCTCAAAGGACATGACACAAGTTCCACACAGACTGATTCCAATGATCCCGTCATCGAATCTGTTCAGCAAGTCCACGTGCGGCGTAATGCCTTCGCCAGGATAATAGAGATTCAGGATCGCCTGTCGTGCACGAGGCAGTGTGCCCTTTGACGGAAATAGATGATCGTGGAGATCGTCCGGGATCCAGGGTTGCAACAACGCAGATAGCTGATGGAGCAGCTGGATCAAGATCGGCGGTAGACCTTTGCCCATTCTCGCGTCGATGTCTTCTTCCTCGTCTCCGTCCACGGCTGTCATGGTACGTCCAAAGAGCATGATCTGATTGACGTTCCTGCCATCGAAATAGAGACGCATGCATTCTTGTGTTATCTGTCCCGCCAGTTCTGGGGGGATGAAGACGGGCGGAACAAACAGTCCTGGTATAGGGGGGACGCCTCGCATCGCCACGGGAATCGATACCGTGGCGGGTTCATCAAAGAGTGAATCTACACACTCCGAGTCCGAGTCCGATGTCGGATCCGAATTCGAGGTGAGGGATTTACTTGAACTTGACGTACGAAGGGACATGACTGCATTGAACAGTTGTGCGGGGTGATCGAGCATTCTTGGGCAGCACGGACTTACCTTCCACGCAACAAGGAACCACGCACCGTGATGGGATCAAGTTGCGGAATACGATTGGGGCGCTTGCTGCCCCATTGTTCGTGAGAACACGCCCCCTAACGCCGCACGGTATAGCACGAGTGGAATGTAGTCTCAGACCAGTCAGGTTTTGTCACAGTTCTAGATAGACGAGATAAATACGATACAGGCAGTTACGAGAGAGCGCAAAGTGCGATGGTGCTACACGAGAGTATGATCAATATTAGTGAACGCAATGGAATAGCCCCACAAAAAAGAAAAAAAAAGTCAAAATTGGTCTGCGTACAGAAGGTCAGATAAGCTGACCGACATCGAGGGACCGCCGATCTTTTGCCTGTGCCGCAGGCTCTGGTACGGCAGGCATTCTCGGCCAAGAGATATGCATGTGACATGCAGAGCCGCTCGGCGTAGGAAGCCTTGGCAGAGTTTCAGTAGATCCTTCGTCCACGCTACGACCCAAGCTGGACGAGAGGGATTCTGACCTCGATAGCGCTCTGAACGAGGGCAAAGTTCGAAGGGTGTCGTGTTTTGCCCGTGCTTGGACGGGCATGGAAAGGTGCTTTGATCTTAACTGTTGATCGACACCATGAACGAATGTATGCTTGCCTGCGTATGTGAACCGCCGTTTTTCCTTCGAGGCCGCGCTGGTGAAAAGATGGTTTCAATGATGTCAGCAAGTGGATTTCTGACCGCCAACGAATGTACTCACATGGGTAGCGATGTACTGGGAGGCTTTGAATACCCGAGGCGACGACAGACGGACCAAAACACCTGGCAGTAAAATTTTCTCGCCTCTCGAACCCAACCAAAAAACGCAAAAATAACGAATGCACAAAGAATGTAGAGCCATCTTGTTGATTCCAGCCCAATAGCGGTACTGGGTACAGCTTGCCAGATGGCGGCTGGATATTGGGGGATTTGAGAGAAGACCAAGTGTACAGAGGCCCACGAGACGTATGGAACGAGTTGACTACCGACCGCGTTCGAGATGATAACATAGAGGCTCAACGGAACAGTAAAGGCGATTGCCACGCTACACAATGCCATGAGGCGCCAATAGAGCCCGGCACTGATGAAGAAGCCTGCGTGAAGCATTTTTTTCAATTTTTCTTTTTGCAAAAAGGCTCTACGAAGGGTGAGGACTGGTAGGTTCACCCATCAGGCCGTGGAGTTCGGACATAGATGTGTAATTGCTAACCTGCATAGACAAGACTGATCAAACCGATGACGAGTGGCCACATGAAGACCAGGAAGTAGGCAAGCGGCGTATTGTCGGTGAAAGGGTAACACCCAACCTGCTCATAAATAGCGAAGCGCCGGGATTGTACGACATATTCTGTTGGTCAAATGAGCACTAAATTGCTACGAGTAAGTTAGAAGAAACCTGCTCACGCAGTGCCATCACGACACATGGAAGTCCAATCCCAATCGATACATCAATGATGATTTCGCGTCTCCTCTACACGGAAAGTCAGGCAACATTCTTCGTATACCGCAAGGGAACCGATTCACCCGTGCCTTCTCGATAGAGATCGTCTGCAACCCTGTCATATAGTAAAGACGACGGATGATACAGAGCGATGATGCAGGAATTCCAACACTAGCCCCGGTGATATAACGAGCACCTGAACAACAGTCCATTAAAATCGTCGCGAGAGCCGAGAAAATGGCTTTTGGTTACTTATATCGCACCACACGGGGGCCGAATCTCTCACATTATCGTTCCAGACGATGGAGTTAATGAACAAAATGAGACACCCGAGGCCTGTCCAAAGCATATACATGCTGGACCCCGTGTTCCATGCTGGATCAGATTGAATCAATGAATAACGGATCGGCGATGGACGGTGATCGAAATCTGGCTTCGATAGGAATGACTCACAATGTATATGCCATGGTAGTGGAACACCGGTCAGAAGGAAACCTATAAAGGCGAGCACGGAAAAAAGTAAGTTGGGAGGAATCCCCGGCATAGAGTCTTGCCAATGTGCGCACTGCACGGAATAAAAAGCTTGATGAAACGCACGAGAGGATATTCCATCAAAAACACAACCTTCACTGGCTACTTATGTGGCGGCAGAAAATGGATTTCGCCATGACCCTTGGTACGAAAATACAAGGTCAAGAACATTAAGTAATTACTTTGTCTATCGACGCAACAATCAGCTGGTTGGCAGGACACGTATTACGTACAAACTTCGCACGCTGATTTCGATAGCTCTTGTTACCAATAGAGAAATTGCCAGTATCCCTCGGGCCATGATGAGGAAATGAATCGAATGGTCGACAGAAAGAAGTCGTCAGTCAAATAGGACCAGGTAAAAAGATAAGAATGACCACCGCAGGGATCGAACCTGCAATCTCCTGATTCGTAGTCAGACGCGATGCCATTTCGCCAGGCGGCCGTAGTCACACAGCATCTGAAATGACAACTTGAATATAATCATGTAAAATAGACCAAACCGGCCTGAACCCACATGAAACTTTGACAGGCTGCTCCACTTTTTTTTCGTTGCACCTCGTCCTACTGGCAGCCTCGACCGTTTCAGTCTGATGCGTATTCAGCCCCCCAACTTCACATTCACCGTGTTGTTGTCCGCCTTCTTCCTTTCTGCCACGTCATCTCGTGAGGCAGGCAATAAGGTCTAATTACCGTACCAGCTTTTATTACTAGGATCTTCGTTGCCCATTTGGATGTTGGCTGGCTCTCTCACTCCCCGACCGCGGCCCCCTGCCAGGTCTCGGCGCGCTTCTTCCCAAGTCAAGTCGTCCCCTCCACCTCCCTACCGCCCATCACTCCCCGACGATCCGCTCACACTGAGTGAACATGCGAGGCTCTCTCCCGTTGAATCACTCCGGGGTGACTGGCCCCACTTTCCCTTCTCCTCACAATCAGAACAGTGGAACGAACGGTCGAGAGGGGAGCTCTCCGATCTCCTCCACAAGGCCGACGGGATCATCAAAGATCGGGAACTCGGTGGGTACCTGGCCTTCGGAACAAGCTACTGCGAACTCTCTGACATTGCAGCCTATTGCAGAGCTCAACATGACGAGTGCGGTCTGTAAAACCTTGTATGAAAACAACCTGGAGTTGAAGAGTAGACACCAGGCATTGTTGGCCCGCTTACCGCCTTCCCCGGCGTCGTCTTCGTCCCCGATGGGGTCTGGGTCTTTGGCTCCCTCGCCAACGTCATCCGACTCTCAGCTACCGCAGTCGCCGCACTATTATAGTGCAGACGATTCACGTACATCTTCCAACGCCAGCACGCACATCTCACGTCCCCGACCACACTGTCGTCGGGTCTCTGTCTCACCCGCAGACTTGGCCCTCTTGTCAGATCAGAATGCTGAGCTTCTCGCCAAACTCGAAAAGCTTGAAGCCGAGTCCATTCAAGCCGACCAGGCGGGTCGAAGGAAACTCCGCAACCTGGAGAAAGAGATCCAGGGACTTCGAGACGAACTTGACACGACACGCGCAAGAAGCGACGAGCTCGAAAAGAAGGCCAGGGTCTTCAGCGAAAGCGCTGCCCTGAGAGACAAGGAAGCGGAGAGAAGGAGACGAGAGAGGGAGGAAAGATTACGTGCACTGCGAAACAAGGCAGACAGTGGAGATCAAGAGACCGAAATACGGGATTTCGCTCCAGGCGGTGCACTCTCCATACAGCATGGTCTGAAGAACAGGTTGCCATCCCGACGCAGGCACATTTCTGAAGCTGTTGTCCGGCCGCATCACTCAGACAACGATGAACGACCAAGAAGGGTCGCCCTGCAAGCTGGCCTCTCGCGATCCGCTTCCCTATCACATCACTTCCGATTTCCTGCCTCGATTCAACCACCGGTTCCTTTGACTCACGAGTACGCTCTCGTGTCTCAGCTCCTGCTTAAGATACAAGAACTCGAGGAGACTAATGCTCAGATCACTGAACAACAAGCGCGGACAGTTACTCAGTTACAGACAGTGCAGAAAGATGCAACGAGCCTCCGCCTTGCTTACGAGAGCCTAGGGGACGGCGAGAGTGTCGATTGGGTTGCTGAGGAATGTGAAAGGAGCCCAAGCGCTGGAGGCGATGAAGTGAATGAAACCATTCGGTTCTCCAGCCTACGTCGCACTCTTTCAGCCGATGCTTCCATTGATTTTTCTAGCGGTATTGATGTGGATATGCGGAGTAGCCCGAAACAGCCCGCCCCTCCGGACCACGTCCCCGTCGTCGCCCACCCCAAGGTACGGCGCTCGGTTGTCGGTCTTTTTGATTCACCTCGAAAGGAAGTCGTATCTCCAACTTCGTCTGTCTCTGAAACTGCGACACCAGTACTCGATATGATGATTCCCGGTTTACCGCCAGTGCCGTTCGTTCCCCAGCCAAGTAACACATCTACCGCGAGCCCCACGTCCCGCTCCCCGTCACCAGTTCTGTCCCCAAGCATGGCAGGGACTGTGTCCTCTTCCATTGGAGATGCGCCTCGTCATCCCACGCTTGACAGTGAGCTCGGAGCTGCATTCGATGGCCATTGGGACGGTCGCACGGGGCAAGACAGTCTTCACAATCATTTTTTCCGAACCTCGAGCATTGTCGGCCTGGCGTCGGTCGTTCCTGGTGCCGAAAGCGCTAGCAGCGCAGTGTCTACTTCAGCTCTTCTGGGACCAGAGCGCCCTTCCGGTGTATTCATGCCAGCCATGTCCCTTTCGCGCAGAAGCACCGCATTTGAATCTGGATCTTGGCACGAGGGTCAACACCGTAGCATGTCGAGCGGGTCGGATTCCCAGCCAGCCTCGCCGGCCGAGAAGAAGCGTCGAAAGTCACAGACGATACGGATGCGGGCTGCTCACTGGAAGGAAGGGAGATTCGGTGGGACACTTATTCCTATCGACAAACGCAGCAGCCTCGACATCAGTCGACCATCGACGCCCGTTCCTGAACGGCTTGCCAATGTTTTCGAAGCGATCGTGGACACGATGAACCGAAGCAAGGGCGAGATTGCATTGTCCCTGGATTTGCGGGATGACAAGGGACGTTTTGTGGAGAGCCCGGCGGTTGAAATGCGATCAAGGGATAAGACGCAACCTGCACCTCGACAACGGGGTATCGTGGCTTTCGTGCTGGAGATCTGGCTGTGGTTGCAGTTTGCGATCATCGTTGTCGTGTTTGTGTGGGCGATGGCGAGGCGAGGTCCAAAGAGCGTGCTGGAAGAGGCAGGACGGAGGAAGACCGGCTCCTTGACGCGGTAGTAGGCAACGGGGTGGAGACCGAGTTCTATCTGTGTTGGTGGGGATGTACACATTCCTTTTGTATGTGCTCATGACGTTTCTTACATTCCTCCGAGTTTGTGGACGGAGATGTGTTGGAGTATATTAATGCTGTATATCCTGTAGAACCGATATCCTAATCGTATCTTCGTGTCCGCGTTATGCCGTCCACTCGCAGGGGCTCTGAAATCAGGGTAACTAGTATGAGGGTGGGTGGATTGCTGCTTAGCCAACTAGGGAAATGACCCCGGCCGTGATCATATGCGACGCTGACCACGACTCTTCGAGCGATCTCCGGCTTGCATGAGGCCAATACCTCATACCAAATTCTGTTAGATCCTTCAATACCATGCCTTCCTCGCCGTCAGAGTCGTCTTCAGACTCCAGCAGCGTTCCTGCACCAACGAGAAAGAGAAAACAGGTCGAATCATCATGCAGCTCCGATGACCATGACACCTCGGACGCAAACAGCGCCGATGAAGGCACTCCACGGCCCCTGCCTCCAACGGGG
>JBBPNQ010000488.1:0-15970 GCA_038090975.1 Boletellus pseudochrysenteroides
GAGGGACGAACGCACGTAGTTGAGGATCTCCACACACGGACCCTTCCACGTAAAATTCAAGTTCGCAACCATGTCGATCCACGTCCCAGGTGTCTTCCTCGTCTCCCTCGTCTTGATAAAACATCCGTTCTCTGCGACAATCCCCACGCCAGGAACAGCTGCAGCAATCTTGTCCAGGACGCCCTTGACAGGCAACCCGCTCAGGAGCCACACTTCGTTCCGTGGATCGTCCGCAAAGCGTTTCAGCAACCCCAGGGTCTCTTGCCGGGGTTCAAAAGGTGCGAGCAAGCCAGAGCGAGACATGTCGCGGATCCAGATCGCACCTTCAAAGTCGAGCAGTAACAGTCGCTTCGACGAGTGCTTATACCGCGGCAGTAGGAACGCCATGTCGACGACGGGGACCATGGTGAGGTCCGTCTGAGCAGTATGTTCCGTATGGGCACGGAGACAACGGGTGAGGAACGACATAACAAAGGCCTGCGCAGTCTGGGTGACCACATGATTGTGCAGGTCCTCCCAACGGGACAATGCCTCGCTGTCGCTCATCGTCAGTGCCTAGATTCGTGTGAGCTTGTCATCATGAATTGGCGAGGTAAATATCCTTACCTGGTATATAGCATTGGCGGTGCCCCGCGTATCATACGGGTTGACGGCGATGCAAGAACGGAAACCCGAGTAACTATATGATCCAGTGAACTGCATTGACGATTCATCAGCATTACGTCAACACGCGTGACACGAACATACCTCACTCAGGATAAGCGGTCTGTGCGTCCCCTCTTGGCACTCCACAAACCCGTGTGTGCGCAGAGCCATACCCTCTCGTAAGCTGGTCACCAAAAATGCATCTGCTACGGTTAGCAAAGCGAGATATTGGCTAAAGTGACTTCTTGCGTGTGCAAGAAAACGATCGGCTGGTAGGTCAGTGTCGAGAACGCCGCGTTGACGCGCGCGACGACGTCTGACACACCACCAGCGAGCTCATTGGACTCGGTTGTCTGCAGTCCCACTTGGATCAGGACGACCTGCAAAGTCCGCACACGTGAGAAAAACAATCTCGAGTGCTTGCAGCACACCTTACCTTTTCCTGAAACTCGGGATGTATCTTTAAAAATCGTTCAAAAGCCTCGATCTTATGCCTCACACCCTACGACAGTCATGGATATCATACGAACACTCAAAAGAGTCAGCAGCAACGAACCTGAACCTCATCGAGCTTATCTCGCCCGACGATCATCTTCATGCCAGCATACCGCTGCCTAAGAAGCTGAACCCAATACTGAACGTCAGGTTCACGTCTATTCTATCGTGTCAGTGTCCGTCATCGGGCCCAAAATGGGCCCGTCGTGGAAGAATTCAAACCCACTTCTTCTCCCGCAGGGCACTCACATCGATACCCATGGGAAAGACCCCGACGTCGACGAACCGGCCCTTGTGGGACCCGACATCGCTCCCAAACGTACCCTCGACTTGGATACCCTTTGGGAGGGCTTCCAGCGCGAGGATGCGGCTCACGGTTTGCCTGAAGTGGCGGGCGTAGTTTGCAGTTTGGAAGCCGACGAGATCGGCCGCGAGGACGCCACGCAGGAGGGACTCGCGTACCGACAGGCACCGGAAGATTTCGGAAGAGGGGAAGGCAACGTGGAGGAAGAAACCAATGGGAGCGTTGGCGAGCTTGGGGTGGGCGCGAAGGAGTGCCGGGAGGATCATGAGATGATAATCATTTACCCAGACTTGGATAAGACACGATGAGCAGATACGAGAGGACGTGAATGAGGGTACTGACTGATGTCGCCTTCGCGGTAGTTTGCAATGATGACCTCTGCGAACCGCTTGTTGACGGACATGTATTGCTTGAATGATGCGCTCTCGTAAAAGAGCTTCGTCTTTGGCGCATCGGGAACTGCATAGTGCAAACAGGGCCAGAGGACCTGAATGACAGTGAGTAGCTGTACGATGGGAGAACAAGCCACGGGTGACGAACCTGATGACAAAACTCGTCATAGCAACTTTCAAACTCTGCATCTGGGATCCAGACGGGGACGCTCGAACACAACTCGCGCATCCGGACATCGACGCTGTCCCGCAGATCCGGGCCGAAAGCATCGGTGCTGTTGCCGAGGGTTCCTACCCAAAGTTTTTGGGTCAATCGCTCCTTGACGCTGTCGATGGCGTTCTTGAGACCACCGTTGCAATGTGAGTTGGGGGCTGTGTGCCAAGGGTGGTAGGCTTGACCACGGGGGGATGGGTAGCCATCGCCGGGACGACGGGAGGAAGAACGGGATTGTTTACGCTGGAGGCGGGCAGTATGCTGCACATCTGTATGGGTCGTCTGGAACTTGCGTGGGCGAGACGAAAACGTATATGAACGGTCGAGACCGAGCACAGGTGCAGCCGGGGTCGGGAGCGGGGACAGGGAGTCGGGGTCATGGTTGGGACTGGCACCATTGGTTGGGGTTGCATGTAGCCTCGGACTGGCGATGCTAGCGAACTTGGAGAACGGGTTGTTCGCGGTCTCGCTTGGGGGGCTTGTGAGGGGGGTTGTGGCGCGAGACTGCCAGCAAGTGAGCCGGGAAGCGAATACAGGAGTAGTTGGGGGCGTACCTTGAGATCCTCAACTATACTCTTCAGCGGGGTTCCGCCGAGCGACCTGGAGGGTTGGTGTCGGAAAGGGGGGTTGGACGACCCGTTGGGTTTTACGGAGAGCTGTGGTGGTGATGGGTCCGGATCCTGGGCATGGATACTGGGAGTGGGGGGATTTGACTCGCCGTGGACGGCGGTGGTGGGGAGGAAAAGGGAAGCGATGATGACACGGTGGTTGCGGAGCGAGCTCATCGTCGCAGACAGTGAGGAGGAGGTAAGGAAGCGGCAAGGTTTGATTATGTGTTTTTATGATGCAGTGAAATCCGGTGGAGACGTCTCGAACTGGTAATAATCGGGGAATGGCACGTTCGTATGGATCGCTATCATGGTCAGTGCGCCCCCGGAGCTGCGCGGAACGGCTCCGTCCGACCTGACCAGCGGACATTTGACGGCACCATGTGGCCGCACTCGTTCGCCAGTTCGGTCTCAGGGATTGGTCCCGCACGGCTCCGACAGCATTCATACCATGTGCGGACTACCCGAATGGGGCAGGGCTGTCGAGATCTCACTGGCACTACTTTCTTGGGGCCGCAGTTGTCATTGCAAGCAAGCCAGAAGGTTCAATATTATGTTCAAGCTACTGTGTGAGACCGCAGACGGTGTTGAATCTATTGGTGATGTTCTGATAATTCCCCTACTTGTTCACTACCTTTTTTTAGACGTGCGCGGCAGCCCGACGCCGTTCATTTCGGAATGCTTCGGGCTCAGCCAGCGTCGCATACTCGGTACTACCGAGCTCCCATATTCCTGTCAACAAGGTGGCCTTCAGATTGGCGACATTAGCATCGCCAGTCCGACGGGCAGGTTCAACGTCCTTTTCAGCCCTCCGAGTCCCAGCACGCCCTCCACCAACGTCACCGCGCGTTACTCGCCACGTTCAAGTTTGACCCGATCCCGTTGACATTGATGGAGGAAGTCGATGTCAAATCGAAACCGATCCTCCCGGCTCCGTCGTGCTATCTCATGGCATAACCCACATTCTTATCCGGTCTTCGCCAAGGTATGTATATCAACGTCTATCAGACAACAACTTTACTCACTAGCCTCTCGTGCAAAGGGCTGACGATTAGGAGTTTGTTCCCAGCTCTGCGATTGGCGTCATTATTGTCCTCCCAGACGGCGCGACATGCGATGTCCTGTCAAAGGAGTGGTTTCGCATGGTCGCGAGGGAACGCGCGTTCGATTGGTATAAAAATTCCAGAAAGCACGATGGTGAAACTATCAACGCCTGTTCGCTCTACTTGGTAACCGGGCTTAATATATCACGCTCTTGGTTCATTTTTTCATACCATGACCCTGCCAGCACTGAATTAAAGAGCGATCAGCACATCAAGGTGGCAACATAGGGTGGCGTTCAGGATGATGACGTGAGGAGGTACTGGGAGTGTACGTTTCCTGTCCATTGTCATAATGGTCTACTTAAGTAGGTTCAAGATCGCGGTCATGCGCCTTGCAAGGTTTTCGAAGAGGCTGTTTGGCAGGAAACATGCTCCGCACTACCATCGCGGAGCAGGTGGGACCATCGATCACGTACCAGCATTATCGCCGGTTGGTCATCATCTGACCTTGCTTCGTTCGAAAAAACTCAGTACATGACTAGCCTTTTCATCGATCTGACGCCATCAACCGATTTCTGCTAATCAGGTTAGTGTGCGGAGTTATCAAACACGAGATCTTGGTAAATTCCTTTTCGCTGGGACCTGGATGCTTTGGTGGCGATTATGGCCTGTGCGCGCGTCTGATGTACAAGGTATGCCTCTCGGTCTTGGTCAATTTCTAGTTGAAACCCTCCAGGCAGGTATCCTCTGACATGACTCCCGAAGATGAACAACTTTCAAAAGGGAACCATTGGCAAAGGGATAAATTGCTGCGTTTCCGAGATTGCATATGTCAAGCAGGTATATACAGGTGTCAGATTTCTGACCAGACAGGGATAATTTGAATGCAGCATGCATTTCCTCATTCCAAGAAACCTTCACTCTCTTCTTCAAGGACTCGAGTGCCTCTAACATCACCAAGACGTATCTTGAACATGCATACCCTTCGCAGATGATCCAACGAGGTATTGTCAATGTTTTCCATGCGCTTGTGCAGAGTCTCAGAATGTGCTGTGACCCAAATGGTCTCCAGGACACTGAGCCCAGTGACATTGGGACAAGGCCTCATTGATCTTGAAGGAGCTCTGATGAGATAAAACACTAGTATGAACAAGATCAGTGATGCCACTGAGGCAAACACAACCTTGAAGAAAGTGATACTTGTGTCAGCTGTCACAGAGGCATACTGGTTATGCTCACTGGAGCTTCATTGATCTGTGAAGATTTCTATATCAATAGAGGTCATGAGTAAAGTATGGGCACACATACATTAAGCCTCCATTCAGTAACCACCTGTGTAACATTACTTTCCCCAGCTGTTCTGTCAAACCCTCCTTGAGCTGAGCCCAACTGGCCCTCTAGAGTGGTATTTAACAGTGAGATGAAACATTATAGATTATTTCAAAATTGATCAACACATACCCATCCAGATTAAAGCTGCTACTGTCTCTCCTATACCCTGCTCCAACTGATATGGAGTGAGTGTGTAAAGAGTATCATTTTGTGGTGTAATTGAGTTACTGTTAATGATAGTAGTTTGGTATTGTCAACAATATCAGTTTGCTGAAAAGCATACATACTTGTTGAGCATAGAGCACCCCACAAACCCATTCTGTGGACAGATTCCAAATTCAGTGTCTGCAAATACATAATCAAGCTGACAAAGTGAGTCAAGCAGCAGCCTGTGTTTAAGAAAGTGTATACTTTACCTGGTTTACAAACACCTCAGATTCATTTGTTCCTGGAGACCATAGCTTCCAAGATTGTGAACTTTCCTGGCTTAGACCTGAACTCAAGGTGCTAGCCTGAACATCTAAGGTAGCAAGGACTGATTGAAATGATAGAGAGCATCCTGCAAAATAGGCCATTACTGCAGGATCACCATCTACAGAGAAGTAAATAACCAGTATTAATTAGTGCAACATCTTGAGATTAGTATAATAACACCTACCTTGTGCAATGTTAACACTCAGATTCATTGTGTTGTTGCCAATTGATCCATCCAGTTCAACATCAGTTGTAATCACAAAAAAAAGTTCCTGGGAGCATAGTAGACAGTCTCTCTAAAAGAATATAAATTTTTTCTTATAACAAATTAGTATCACAAAAAGGGATACTTACTATTGAGTTAAAATTTGTGATATAGACAATCTCATTTTTTAAACTTTGGAAATTTTGTGACTGAAAAAAGATAGTGCCTGAATGTAGAGTTAAAAAGTCAGTCAAATCCATTGATCACCAAATTAAGATGCCTTACCAGTAAGCAAATAACTCCCAGAACCAAGACCATCAACAGAAAAGTTGAGAGTTGATGACACCCCAGAGTTAGAGAAAGTCAAGTTGGATACTAGGCCACAAGATGTTTGCAAAGAGGTTGCATTCACAGTTGCATTTATGAATCCAGAATTGGTTGTATCCAGAGTATCATAGAGGGTATTGTTGAGTAGACCATTGGTCTGGAGGTTGGCAAGCATGCTCATTGGTGGCATGATTTGAATTTGACCTGCCCAACTGCCATTTACAAGGACAGTGCTGTTGGGCCAGGTCACCTTTGATGGGACAGTGATGGTGGAAATACTATTGAAAGCTGTGAACTGCATGATGGTGGAGGAGGCAATGTGAAGAGTAGAGACACATGCCAAGTAGATCACCACACCAAGTACTGGAAGGATGGATGATACTATCTTGGTTTGTTGCCAGAGTGTATATACAGCTGCTCCAATGCCAGTCCATGCCTGAGTGATGTCATGCACAGCTGTCAAATAGTGACTTTGTGTGATGATGGTTGATATAGCAAGTTGTTGTGTGATGAACACTAGCCCAGCAGTATACAACTGGAATGATGATAAGGCTAAATATCAATAGCATGGAGAATATAAGGGAAAACCTACAACATAGAATGCTTGAAGGGATACAGCTAGAGACATTGTTACCCAGGGATTATCTGATGGCATTGTAACATGATGCTCTGGATGGTATATCAGGAGTGTAATCAAGACCACATGAAGTGCAAGAAGGATCCCATGAAGAACATAACACAATGAATGAACAGAGATTGAACCTTTCAAAGGATAAAATGACATTGATTAGTTGTTTCTCTGATTAAATGGAAGAGATAAACCTTCTGTGACAAATTCTTGCCAATTAGGAGTATAGTCTTTGAAATCTAACTGAAGATTATTGTCCATGCCTTTAGTAGACCTGGTTGGCTCAGATACTACATCAGCAAGACAAACTTCAGTCTTCATTCCCCTTAGCCTCAAGTGGTCAGGTATTGAGCTACTAGTTGTTTTCATGAGATCTTGCAAAGTCTTGGAATGTGTAGAAATCCACATCAATTCCAGAACACTTGTACTGGTCACTGATGCTCTGGAATATGTGGAATGTGAATCATAGAGCATCCCAACCACTATGGCCAAGAGCATGAGTGAAGCAACCAAGCCAACAATAACCTAGAGAGTTATAATAAAATATGCATATATTATCAGCAGAAACTTACTGATGTTATGCCAACCTACATTAACCATTAACAAACCAATTATATAGGAGAAAAGTAAAACATACATTTAATCTGAGCTCAAGAATATCATTGGCTACTGAACTTATTCCATAGTCCTGTGTAAAACCTCCATAGTCAACTCCAGCTCCTGAAGCTACAAGTTGTATGATCAAGGTAAACAAATTAAACAAGAGGATTTGATTGACTACATACCTAGCCATAAAAATGAAGCTGCAGATTGTGCAACTGCATCCTCCATTTCTTTCATTCCAAGAGTTATTGGTGATGCTAGTTGTCCTGTACTTGGAGCAGATCCAGATATCCATGAGATGTTCAGCAAATAATTCATGTATCTAATTTAAGAATTTATGCTTACAAAAGAGTGCAACAATATATAATATCAGACACTCACACATCAACATAAGACATAAAGGCACATTCTTCATTTCCAATGGGCAATTTCATCTCTTGACAAAATATATTAGTTGTGGAAAATGCATTTAGGGCAATATGTAACTAAATTAATCAGTTAAATAAACCCAAGATAAGAAAATGTACTTGCTGCTTGAGTTAGGTTTGTAATATTACCTGGTGACCACATGGTCCAGGATCCAAGGCCATCATTGAAAGGCAGCAATGTAGTAGAAGTGGTTCTTCCACCTTGGATGGGAAGATAGGAAGTTGTTGTTTTTGCACTTAGAGTGCATGCAACAAAATATGAAGTGCTTGAAAGAGTGGTATCAATTGCTCCTCCACTAATGTCAGCTAAGCAAAGATGAGCCACAATTGTATTAAAGCCCAATGATATATTACCTGTATTCCTCACTGGACGTTCAACATCCACTTGAAGAATCCCAGTTAAGTTTCCCAGTTCTATTTGAGTGGCAGCCTGATAAATCACATAGTTCTTGCACAGTGGACATGCCTCCTAAAAAGTTTTAAATAAACCAGCTCAAAAGTCAATGTAAGAAATACATACAGAAGTATCTGAATAAAATGAGGACACCATGTTTACTGGCCCTAGTTTCCTCTATTAAGCTTGAGCATAGATACCAGGAACATACCACCTACCTGCTACTGTTAGATTTACTTCACCAAGCCCATCAACCTCAACATTATAGATTCCAAGTGTTGAATTCCAGATACCAACTGAAAGATTTGAAAGCAGACCACATTCAGCAGTTATGGTGGTTGCATTCACTAGAGCTCCAGAATAGGCAGAATCAGATAATGGGACATCATACAGAACACTTCCAGTCAACCCTTTTGCAGTTGATAACAGTGGCCAGAGTGTTGTCAAGGGGGAAATGGTTGTCCAGCTAAGATTGGAGAGGTTAACAGATGGAGGGGGCCATGCTAATGTTGATGGAACTGTGTACATGACTGTGTTGTTGAATGCCTCAAACTGAATGACAGATGAGGAAATAATGTGCAGGCCAGAGATGCAACTGAGATATGTCAATGTCACCAGTATTGCAGAAGGTGCAGAGGCAAGCTTGGTTTGATGCCATAAAGTGCCAATTGCAGCCCCAATTCCATTCCATGCACCGGATATATCATGAATGGCTGTGAGTTTCTGTCGCTTCTCCATGACTGCAGACATCGCGAGACGCTGCGTCAAAAGCACCAAAATGGCAGTGTATATCTTTCCAACACTCGTCAGATTACTATTTGGTCAGAATGTTTGCAAGAACACACTAGATAGAATGCCTGAAGAAATGCCTTCAAGGCAATAACTGCAGTGGTATTGTTGATTGAAACTGAGAATTGACGCTCCGGGTGAGTAAACAACATCCCGACGAGGACAATGTGGATGACAACAAGGAACGAATGGAGACCATAACACCACTTGCGAAGGGTCACGATGCGATTGCCCCTCATTAGAGGCTTGTTCTGACTTTCATCGGGGAGAAGCGCTATAAAATAGTGCACGGTCAGTAACGCGGTGGCTATAGCAAAAAAAATGCTTACCTTCGCTTGACGGGTCCAAACTATCCAATACTGTCATAGACGCTAGATCCTCTTCCGATGGCATCGGTGAGTGGATGTTCCTGCGACGACCCCGGCCATACACATTGGCGGCCATGTCTGCAGAGCTCTGCGATCACTCGTGTGGCGGGAAAGAAGAAAAGACGCTGAAAAATTATCGCACGGCACGCACGCTCACGCACCGTCGGTCACGGGACCCGATTGGATCACGTGGGTGGACGCAGCTCGGTCTAAGGATCTGACAACACCCGATGCTAGTTAGCTATTCTTACCACTAGTTTCGATGCAGAGTCAGGGTCTGGGGCGTCTCGGATGCCGCTACCAGCAGTGCTAGTCTGCAAGCATCGCTGAATTGCGACACTCACCTCGACGGGTCTTTCCTCTACTTTCGACGGGACAAAAGTATACGGTGGGATATATGAACCTGGTCGTAAATCCTGAACAATTGGGAGAAACGACCCTGACAGGAGTAAGTCCACAATCATAGCTTTCAGGCTTGACCTGTTGTATGTGCTACCGATTGCCAGTGTGTACAGGACAGGACTCCTTGTTCTTGGACATGATACAGAGACGTGGACGGACGTCGCTTGTCATTCATCAAATGGACTGGCGTCTCTCTTAGTATCCCCAGACCAGAATGTCGAAATCAGAAGATAGTCGTACTGATTCTACGAAGGAACCTTGCAGGAACAGCCTCGCAATCTCGGGTCGTGTGTATCACATATTTTCGGACCACAACCTGCAAGGCTCGCAGGATCAGGATAAAGTTTCTATTGTCCTGTTAAACACCGCCCCCGCCAACGAGCGTAGCTGCGCCGCATACTCGACCAAGCCAGGACAGTGCTCGCAGCCACGGTATTTCATTCCTGAGGCGCTCCGGCGGCCTTTCCGACCTCGACAAGACGATTGTGATGTTGGAAGAAAAAGTCCATCTGAGACCGGGCAACCATGCGGTCCAGCATGGGATGCTCGTGATGCTGTGTCATACATATCCGTGGCGCTTTTTACGTGAGGACGCTCTCCATACTCGCGTCTCAGTTGATGTCGGAGAGGCACCCCGACCGATACAGTATACTTGTCTACCTCTGTGTGACCTCGCTCAAGCGCTCTGAACACAGTGGCCAGCTCGCAGACCTCGAAAAGTCGATCCAGATCCACAAGATTGAAACTACGCGACTCGCGGTTCAAATTGGCCGGTGCGCAGGGGTTAACTTGTTTAATGAGAGCGCATCAAATGGGATGATGTGACAGTCAACACTGGTTCAGGGTGCACGGTGAGGCCATTGATGGAATGAGAGTTATTGGGCGCTGACTCGGATACCAATTATCGCCCACCCAGGCTTCCCTTTTGACGAACGCCTGCGATGCGGGACTTTCCTAGAAACTTTTCGGCCAGTCTCCGTTCGTTCAGTATTGAAACCGACCCTTATTTACGTCGATTCGGGCTGCTCCTTGGCATATGTGGATTCGTGATCTCAACGCAGCCCTATCGACGCAGCTTCCATTATTCAACTCTGGGCCGACGTTTACAAGCGTCGTGCCTGTAGAGTATTCTGAGTTAAAATGGAGCCGACTGATACAACTAGTATATGGATTTTAGCGAATTGCCTACCTGTTTCACTTCTCAGATCGATTCTCGATGAAAATACAGAATTCATTTCCAATTAGATCCTTCGGGATTCGGGTAGAAAGCACTTTGGATTGGCACTATTGTTATTAGCAGTCATTTGTAGCGTTGACCCCACTCGTCTGCTCAATCGAGGTAGCCAGACCCCTCTTTGAGTACCAGCGGTGGGTGTCAACTCTCGGCAGTAAGTATCTCAACAACGTATACAACGCGGTTCCATACGTCGTTCAAACAAGGTACTCTTGTACAATCGACTCGAGCTGCGGTGCTTCCTTTGTTAAAATCTCAATTGTTTCCCTCTACAATCCCGTTCAATGATCATGTAGCCAAGCCGAATCTTGGTGTAAAGGCACTCACCCAGAGATTATCCTGCACTTCCTTGCCCTTCTCGCTGATCACGAAGTCAGACGGCTCGACAACCGCCGATAAGCTAATATAAGCGCCCTTCATGTCATCTTCGTTGTCTCGCCTGCCAATGGCGGCATATACGAGCTGACGACTGCCTTGCTCCGACGTCCAGGCAAGGCATGTCTCCAATATGGTGTTCAAGATATTCACGAGCATCCCTCGCATGCTACGTCTCAGCTGAGAATAGCAGTAGCCCGGGTCGACAGCGTTCACGGTCAACGGCGTGATAGACTGCAGTCGGTCCTGCAACGCACGTACAAAAAGCACGCCCAAGACTGTTGGGTTACAAACAAAGAGCGAGCTGTTCAATATCGGGTAAATGGGATCAAGAAACGTGAATCTCACGTTTCGTCTGGTGGTAACGATGGCGCATGGACCTCGACTTTCGTTTAGTAAACCATCCCCTGCCGGGGAGAGTAGGAGTCGAGCTTACGGGGTATCTCTATAATTCGGGCTGCTAAGCTTCGCTACCGGGTTGGACGACCCCTTGACATCTTCGGGGAGAGCTGCCCAGTAATGAACTCCGCTGGAGACGATCACCAGGCGGGAGGTGCTCCCACATTTCTTGCCCGTATCGACTAGACGAGGAAGAAGCAGCAACGACAAGAGTGCCGTACCGAGGTGGTTCACTTGAAGACTAGGTCCTTCCATCAGCAAAACCGTTCCATCCCCTGCAGAGTCGCGCCGGAAGACAAACCTCGATTCCCAGCCATCGACAGTCTGCTCGTACCCCCATGGCAGTATAGCTGCGTTCATGACCAGTATGTCCAGACGGTCACATTCTCGTTGGAACCTCGCCGCAAAACGGGTCACGGAGGAAAAGTCGGCAAGGTCGACTGACCATGGCTCGCACGACTTGAATCCAGTTGCCGATTCAATTTCTGAACGAAATGAGTATACTAATAAAGGAGTGCAGAACAAGGAAAACGCACCAGAAACGGCAGCTGCGCCCTTGCTTTCGCTGCGACAGGCGAGGATGAGTTTGGCTGGATGCATGCGCGCAAAATGTGTCGCGGCTTCGAAGCCGATGCCCGTGTTGGCACCGACGACGACGACGGTCTTTCCTGTCAAATCCGCGCCCTCAACAGCAGGCACTCTCGACGACCATTGGTCGACGACAAAGCTGAGAAACGTCTTCTTCATGGTTTGAGTGGGGTGGATTTCAAGTGACGAGAGAGCGGCTCACCTGGGGTCCTTATAGGTGGCCAGTCTCCAGTGGGCATGCCGATGGAATGCGTATGTCTGCGATGGGATTGATATAAATTATAAAGCAACACTGATCATTGAATGTCAGAGTGGTAGCAGTCACGTAAAAGTGCTGACTAGTACACTAGTGTATTCAAGTTCACATAATGACAAATATGGAAATTACTATGACTGGTACGGTCAGTGTATCTTGTCAATTCATCTGAGTCTGATCATCGTGATATCCCTACACCAGAGTGCAAGGTCGTCGCTTCCACCGATGCCGAAGATCACCCTGAGAGCGCTTATACGTGAGCAACACCACCTTCACGGTTACCTGCTCCGCTCATTTCTTCCCTGTTACTCAGTATTGCTCGATCAAAGCAGACCTGGCTTGCATGGACCGTCTCGTATCAGCATGACGTTAACGCTTGAGCTGGAGAGAATCTACATTACATCTCGTAACCAGGTGACTGTCCAGATTACTAGTAGCATGTCGTCTGCATTTACAAATCTATTCCTCTCCGAGTCACTCTGATTCCCCAGCGACTTTTGGCTGTGTTCTGGGCTAGAGAACCTCCCCCTCTGGACCGTTTCGCGTCCTGAAACTACAGACATTACCAGACTAGGCTCGTCTCACCTTGCTCGCCATCTTTTTTTCAGGACCATGCTGTCTCTGTCAACCTCTCGCTCACCTCGACATTGTGGCTATTTGGACACTTTGGACGTCCTTGCTTGGGTTCGAGCACCCCCCCCCCTTTTAACCCACATCGTGTTTCGATTTTGAACACGGTCGCGCCGCCAAGTAAAGGTCAATCCTTGGACAGAGCCCCAAACTCCACGTTTTTGCACTTCTTACAGAATCTGCGGTGATACTTACCCGATGCTGGGGCATACCTAGAGAAACGGGACATTCGAAATATCTGCCCCGTCGTGTTGAAGCATGCTCGAGACATTTCTGTGTTAGGGGTTGTGACAGCTCGTAGCAGCCTGAGATACTTTGAACAATGTTTCTGCCCCTTGTTCACCTATATTGGCAGTAGCCAAATGCAATGGATATCCTTCTACTAAGGTGCTTGAGGGCAAGGTCATCGCTTCCATTCAACCACCTCAGCATCAAGCGGAACCCTGCCAATTCAGCGGTGCAATGTCACTGTGTCACAAATCTATTCAACGTCATAAACAACAATATGGTCCAAGTGGGGCTTTGACTCTCGAACATGAAATAGTAATCGGCCTCTCATGCCATCAAAGGTGATCCACTCGCCTTCAATGCCCACTGTTGGATCCTCATCCTCATTCCATTCAGTGGGCACAACCTGGCCATCAGTGATGGCCCATGGATCCTCCCTCAAGTCAATCGTGAACTTCAAGATGTATGGACTTGGGTCTGCAATCACACCCGATGAGCCCGAATGTCCCAGTCCCACTATGCCTGCAGTATAAAAGCCCCTTATGTACCCGTCGTTGGATACATCAACATATTGGGAACAAAAATCATACTGGCTTATCTTCGATCTCTCTTTTGGAAAGCTGATGCAGTGCATGTCGACGGTGACAGGTAAGGCATCAACAGGGAAACGGCTGGAAGGCTTTGGGGGTGTCAAATGGATGCAAAAAAATTGAAACTTGCGGCTGTGTATAAGCCTTATGTTCGTGGCGCCAGTGACAGAATCGATGGTAGGCTTCATGAAGTTGATGTTCCTCAAACTCACAGATACAAGACCTTCATGAGTGAGGTGAAGGTCATGTGTGCCATTCTTGGTGGGAGCTCCATCAAAAGAGAGTGCGAAAACTTGAATGAGGATCTTAGGCCCCCTGATGTCTCGCAAGAGAATGATGTGATGAGGATCAGGGAATATCACCAAGTCGGAACTCATTAAAACAATCCCTGCCTAGTGTGTTCATGTTCATTTCACATTCATCGCATGTATAAGCCACAACGTACAACTTGGAAAGGAGTCTCTAGCGGGAGTTTGTAGAATAGACGTGTTTGTGTATCAAAAACCAAGCTTTGAAATACGTTCTTGAGGACGAGGAATTGAGAATCACCAGCACCTAGAATCACATGTTCCCGGAGTCCATCCCCAAAATGGGGAGGGTCTATGACAGCCGAACCACACAGGTCGCCAGTGTCGTGATTCAGCCGGCATTCCAAGAGCTTCCTGCACGAAGATTTATAAATAGAACGAAGACTCCCCAAAATGACCAATGAGAGGCAGACGTACCACGTCATTGAACGTTTGGACGTGGCGAATGAGAGCAGGACATACAGGATGCAAAGTTGCCCACCAGCGGAAATTAGCACTTTTGTATCCCAGGACATTACCCGCGCAAGTGGACTTTCCTGCTCCCAAAGGAGCTGCCGTGCATGCGTCTTGGAAGTAGGACCGACATCAAGTAGCACGAATCGTCGATCCGATTCGCACATGACGCACCATCGGCCACAAAAGAGTCCCCGATATGAGTGTACCAATCCGTTTCTGCAATCAGTGGTGAGGCTCGACACTGCGCGCATGGGCCGCGTCGTCCACGACCGCGCAAGACGCGCAGCTTTTACAAGGGCCCGCTCGAGCGACGTACGCGATTGAGCCGGAAATGGACCGGGCGGGCGAGGGAAACAGGAATATTGGTACAATGCTCTCCAGAGTGTAGCATCGCAGCAGATGGCACGGAACCACTTTGAGACCTACCAGGGGGGTCTATGCGGTGAGTGGGGGGTGAGATTGGGATTCAGATGACTCGCCGTTCGCCATCGTACGATGTCTTGAGGGTTGGAGTGGAATAGAATGGGGAAAACGAGTTCTGCTGGAAATATAGGCTGGGTGGGCATGTTGGTCGGCGGTTAACGTTGAGGACGCAAACTGTGTTAGGGGCCGCTAGTGGTGGACGTGAACACAAACACAGCTTCGAGCCAGGAATCGCGGTCCAGGGCGATCAGGTTTGGTTCGACCGTTCATATACGTTTTCGTCTCGTCCACGCAAGTTCCAGACAACCCATACAGATGTGCAGCATACTGCCCGCCTCCAGCGTAAACAATCGCGTTCTTCCTCCCGTCGTCCCGGCGATGGCTACCCATCCCCCCGCGGTCAAGCATACCACCCTTGGCACACAGCCCCCAACTCACATTGCAACGGTGGTCTCAAGAACGCCATCGACAGCGTCAAGGAGCGATTGACCCAAAAACTTTGGGTAGGAACCCTCGGCAACAGCACCGATGCTTTCGGCCCGGATCTGCGTGACAGCGTCGATGTCCGGATGCGCGAGTTGTGTTCGAGCGTCCCTGTCTGGATCCCAGATGCAGAGTTTGAAAGCTGCTATGACGAGTTTTGTCATCAGGTTCGTCACGCGTGGCTTGTTTTCCCATCGTACAGCTGCTCACTGTCATTCAGGTCCTCTGGCCCTGTTTGCACTATGCAGTTCCTGATGCGCCAAAGACGAAGCTCTTTTACGAGAGCGCGTCATTCAAGCAATACATGTCCGTCAACAAGCGGTTCGCAGAGGTCATCATTGCAAACTAC
>JBBPNQ010000489.1:0-15969 GCA_038090975.1 Boletellus pseudochrysenteroides
AGACAGTTGAATTTTTGTAAAGTCAAAAAACTGTCCGCATGACATGTCATTTTCAAATGGCTGCTATTCTATCAATTCTCATCCAAATAACTTGATTCTTGGACCAATAGAAAGCCAAGCGTACATACGTCATTCCATACACTTATGGTTTAGGGCTAGGGTTAGGGGTTATTGTGTTTAGTTGTAATTAATGTAAAACATGCAAACATGTGGACAGTTTTTTGAGCCACTGTATTATTCATCTCTGTGCTGTGCATGGCTATGTTACTGCCTCTGCCTCATGCATCACCATATGACTTACCTCATGCCCTATGCCCTTGCTTCCTATGCCACATGTCTTTCATTTCCATCTGTCACATGCTCTATTCTTACTCATGGTCACTTACTGTACATGCACTCCCTTCAGACTCTTACTATACATAGTAGTTGTACTCACATGCACTGCTTGGTCTGTGCACTGTCCTGTAGAGTATATAGAGAGGACCACCTGCACCTTACAGCTGTAGTCTTGTCCTCTTGGAGAGCCCACCAAAGCTTCTCTAGACTCACTTGACTCCTCACATTATCTCTAGCTCAGCTAGTGCTAGTCTGGTTAGCATTGGTTGTTTCAATAAGTATGAAGGAAGATTAGGATAATAACAGGACAAAGGGTGAGTCATTTCAAAAGGAAAGAACATCTGTAGAAGAGAGTCAAGAAAGTAAAAAGACCATAGGGTGAATTGCAACATTACCCCTTGAGTACATCTGAAGTTCCACCAGAAGATTGAACAAACTTGAGGTTATGGCTGGTCTACCCAAGGGAGCCAGTCATGTTGGTGATCCCATTGCTGATGTACTCATTGTTGTAGTTGTAAGGAGTGGAAGGGCATGGTGGAGAAGACATAGCTCATCAAGGATGACTGGCAAGGGTGGGCCATAAGCAATGTGAGAGAATTCTAGGAGAGGGAATGGGGAGGGGAGGATGACTAGAGGATTGGGAAGAGGAGGAGGAAGAAGATTAGGGTGAAGTCTGATAACAAAGGGGGCAGTATTGTTGGGTATGCCCAGGTTGTCAATGGAGGCAAGTGGGGCACTTGTATTCTTCACAATGGATATGCTGGTGTCCCAGGTGATGGCAGGAGAAACAAGTCTTGAGGTAACAAGGATGAATGGACAGAAGGGGGGTATCAATGGGGACTCCCAAGATTATTCCACAGGTTTGCACCTCATGGATTGCCTCAGCTCTTTCAGCAGCAAATAGCTCATTGGCAGTGAGTGGAGTAGAGGAAGGCAAAGGGGTAGAAGGTAGGGTGATATTGTTCAGCTCTTAAAGATAGCAGTTAATGTCTAAAAGAAACTTGGGCATACCAAGCTGATAGAGGGCAAGAGAGAGATCTCCCTCAAGTTCCTGATAGAAATTGTGTAGAAATCCAACCTGTCAGAGAGCACTCTCTTTAGAAGTGGCAAGGGAGAGAAGGTGCCCAAGATGTTGAGTTTGGGTAAAAGCATGACAGAGTTCCCAGAGAGGGGAACCCATGTCTAGGTAGGTTCCAAAAGGGATGGCTATGTAAGGATTTTTGAGAAGGGAAATTATATGTTGCCATTGAGATAAATCTGGGAGGGTGTCTTGGAGTCAGTAAGTGTATTGTGAAACATTGATAGATATGATGGGAGGCAGGGGGTTTGCAACAGGTGTGGGTGGAAAGTCTAGAGAGCCCCATCCAGAGAAGGGGATGGTAGTGTTACAGTTGTGAACAAACAGGTCTAAACAGTGGACAATAGTGTCAAACACTACCTGGAATTTCCCTGGATTTATCCTGATTTATCCAACACTTGTACTGGCACTACAAGGCTCTAAAGCCATAGTCAATCCTCACTCATTCTTGAGTCATATAACCTATCACCTGACATATCATGTGATACTTGCCTAGACTCTCTCACATGACTAGACCTAGACCATGACATCATAGTGATGTCATACCTCATGAATACCTCATGCTCGTCTCATGTTATGGCTATACCATAGCCATAGCCTCATGCCTTTCATCTCTGCTGCCTAGTACAGCCTTATGCATTGTCTTCACCTCATGCATCATCACATGTCTCGCCTCACAGCTCACTATGTCCTATGCCCTTGCCTTGTGTGCACTGGTATGCACTGCCTTATAGTCATATATGCTTACTGTACATGTGTTCCCATCAGACTCTTACTATATGTAGTATGGTCTCTCTCATGCACTGCTTGGTCTGTGCACATATCTCCAGAGTATATAAGAGCTCATGTATTTGCCCATCTCTCTCTAGTTTTATCCACTTGGAGAGTCCCCATTGTCTACAACCCTAGGCCCTAGTGGCATACTCTTCCAATTCCATATAACTCATTACTATTGTCTCTTGTGGGTTATGCTAGTCCAGTTAGCATAAGCTCATAACCAAGGACAAGATTCTAGTGCAATCATCATTGTTACAATTTTCTCCCTACATCGCAGCATCCTTTTACTTTCCATCCTTCGTCCTCTACATTCTTCTCTTCCACTAGTTTTCCGTTACATCTACCATCATTTTCTTGTTATCACTAGCGGTCTACGAGCAGACATTGTCCCACTTTGATTTCCTCTTTGTCATTCTTACTTTGTCATTTCCGATTCTGTCACTTCAGACAGCCTTCTCCTTGGTAACGTCTGTCATCGTTACCTAGTCATCCCATTCCATCATTTTCCATTGGATTCCATGCTTATGCATCCTCTGGTATATTTACCCACTGCCCATGTATCTTAGTCTTCATTCTTGATCTACGCAATCACAGCGTACTCTTGAGTCACCCTCAGCCCTTCCTAGTGAAGTTCCTCTTCGTCCTTAGTAAATCCCTTCGTGTGGGAGACTCCCTAGTACCCTAAGTGCATCACAATCCCTCAGTCCCTGTACATCGTTAATCGAGTTGAGATGTACCTCTTCGTGAGTATCCTCCTCAAGTTAACCTCTTAGTCCATCACTCAAAGTACGCTCTTCATGTATCAATCATTGCTTGGTAGGCTTTGGTTGTTTCAGGTAGAGGATGGTTCAGGGAGACCAGGGGATGTAGAAGAAAGACAAGTCAAGAGGAAGGGAGGAGAAGGTATGGTAGAAGGAGGGAGGGAAGAAATGGAGGATATAGTAGGAGGGACTACAGTGTTTTTGAGAGACATGGTGACTTGTTTAATGGAAAGAGGGTCTGGGAGAGAAGATGGAAGGGTAAAGGTTTTTATAGTCAGAGAGAGTGGACTTGGCATGTTTCAGGTCTCATTCAGGGATCCAGGAGTCTTCTTCAGCTGAATATCCTTTCCATCAGATCAGGAAGGAGTGGCATGATGGAGGTCTATGGTGTCATAAGATTCATTTGATTTCATATTCTTCTTCTCCCTGGATAAGGTCTGATGGTGGAGCAGGGAAGTTTTGTCCATGGATATCATTCTCATGGTACAGAGATAGTGTAAGCAACCACTAATCCTGTACAGGACTAGGGCCATAGACAGTTGAACTTGTGAGGAAAGTGGAAAAGAGGTCTAGTGGAAAGTCCCACAAGAACCTAACTAGAGTTCTTGGGGCAATGGGATTCAAGTTTATATAGTATACAGGTGTTTGTACATATTGACTACATGGTCTGTGCATGTACAGTTTAGAATGTTCTAGACTGCAGTGGAGATTAATGGTGCTGTGTGTAATGGAAGAGAAGAAACAGAGATTAAAGGAATGAGGCATGATGTAATAGTGACATCATAGGCCTAGACTGCATCATGTGACTGGTCACATGATAGTTCATTTGGAAAAGTGTTAAGTCCAAAGATAAGATATGGTGAAGATAAGGTGTCTGTGAAGGTTACGATAGAGGCCAAAGGTGCATTCATAACACCACCCCCCATCTAAGACTCAACTTCCAGGTGAGAGAAGATATTGCATTCAGTGGGCATTGGTTTATAGTGGGAAATAAATGTAAGTGACCGCTAGATCCTGTACAGGACTAGAGCCACTGACGGTTGAACTTGTGAGGAAAGGGGACAAGAGTACTAGCAGGAAGTCCCACAAGAACTTGACTAGAGTTCTTGGGGCGATGGGATTCAAGTTTATATAGAATACAGGTGTTTGTACATATTGACTACATGGTCTGTGCACGTATAGGCTAGAACATTCTAGACTATAGTGGAGATTAATGCAGCAGTGCAAGGCTATGCATAATGAAAGAGAAGGAACAGAGATTAAAGGAATGAGGCATGATGTCATGGTGATGTCATAGGCCTAGACCAGGGTCATGTGACCAGTCACATGATAGTCATCGAAGAAATGTTCTAAGTCCAACGGATAAGATAATGACTGATAAGGTGCCCGTGAAGGTTATGATAGGGGTTTGTAGGTGTGTGTTCATAACAATAAAGATGAGAAGGTAGTGAACATCATGCATAAACACCACAGGGCAGAGGGGTGACAGGTGTAGAAGTCTGTGATTGCATCTTTGGATCTGCTTAAGTTAGATTCTGGTTCCCACATTCAGTCAGAGTCATCATACCCCTTCCAGTGGACCAGAAACTCCACCTTATTATGTTTAAGGCACAAGTTGACTAAATAATCAACTTCATATTCTGTATCCCCTTCATCAATGACAACAAGGGGGCCAGGGGCATGTAAGGGCTGACCTAGCAGTGTCTCTTGATATGGCTTGATTCTTGATATATTAATTATGGGGTATATCTTCATAGAAGACAGCAACCGGAGTTTCACTGTGTAGTTTCCAATTAGGTCCATAATGATGTAGGGGCCCAGCCACCTTTCCATAAGCTTCTTAGAAGCAAGGGAAAGTCTTAAATTAGATGTTGAAAGCCAGACCTGCTGGCTGACAGAGAAGTTGTAAGGTGCTGAACATCATTTGTCAGCTTGTAGCTTCATGGCATTCTGTGCCTTTTTCATAGATGTTTTGGCCTGGTTAAAGGCTACAGAGAAATTGGAGGTGAAGTTGTTAGCAGCTGGCACTTTTCCTTTCATTGGTTCAATACCCATTTGGGGGGTATATGAATGGGTAAGAGAGAAGGGAGTTGTGTTGGTAGCCAAGGCTATGTGGTTATCAATTGCAAGCTGGGCCAGAGCAAGCCACTGTGGCTGTTATGCTTGGTCCTGGAGGGCACAAGCATAGACTCGAATTACAAGGATCTGGTGATGCTCACTATGTTGAGCATATCCCAACTGTAGGGGTGGAAGGTGAGGACAAAGGTGTTCCCAACTATAGGGACTAAGGACGAAGGGAATGCCCTAGGTGGGTGTTCTAGCAGTGACTAAGGGAGGGCTGGTGTTGCCCAGACAAGGGAGACAAAGCTAGAGTGGTATTTTTGAGTAGAACTAGGTTGAGTTACATCCTTGTGCTATGAGGGTATTTATACTCTAGCTGTGGAAAGCAATGGAAGGTCATAGAATGTCAGAGAGACCAAGGGGATGCAACGGCATTGGATGAAAGCATAATCAAAATGATGAAGAAGAAGAAAAGTAGTCATAATGATGCGACAGCATCGGGTGGAGGAGTAAGCATGATTACAAAGGAAGTGGAATGTTGTAGAATGTTATGGAATGGTGGAGAGTAATCATGAGAAATGGAAAGATAAGTCCAAAGCAAGGTGTAGGGATGCAAAGCGTAAGAAAAAAGATAGGGGTACCCAGTAGATCATAACACTACCCCCTTAGTATGAGTCAAGTCCACGATGAAGACCTCTAGAAGGAATGAGTGCCTCCACTGGGGGAGCTGGTGATGTTTGCCCAAGCTATCTCATTGTATTCGTCCATATTGTCAATAGGGAAAGGGGAATGAGAGTAAGTGTTATGATGGTAGGAGACATGGTAAGGGTAACGCTGACAAGGAGGAGGGATGGGGAGAGGGCATTGCTGTCCTGAGGAGTGGGAGGAGTGGGAGGAAGTGGCTAGTGAGGTGGAGGTCTAAGAAGTGGGGGTAGTTCATCGTCCTAAAGGATATCCTGCACAAAGATGGCCAGGTCCCCATTTCAGGCAGGTGGGGCATTGGAAGAAAGGGTAGTTGGCCTTTTTGTGCCCCAAGCAATGGCAGTTGAAACAGGTTTGGGCATATTGTGGATGAGAAGGGGGAAGCACTTTCCAATGGTTGTCACCAGTCCACCAGAAATTGACTCACTCAGTGAAAGTGAGCTCATTAGGTGTGAGCAGGGTAGGAGAGGCAGTGGGAGTGGAGGGAAGTGCAGGGGTAGGATGAGTATAAGCAACCGCTAGATCCTATACAGGACAAGGGTCACCAACATTCAAACTTGTGAGGGAAAGGAGGGAAGTAGCTTAGCAGGAAACCCCACAAGAACTTGACTAGAGTTCTTGGGGCGATGGATTCAAGGTTCTTATACTAATACAGTGTTTGTACATATTGACTTCATGGTCCATGTGTGTATGGGCTAGAACATTCTAGACTTCAGCAGAGATTAATAAGGCAGTGTGAGACTTATGTATAATGGAAGAGGAGGAACAGAGATTAAAGGAGTGAGGCATGATGTCATAGTGACATCATAGGCCTAGACCTGGTCATGTGACCAGTCATGTGATAGTTGTCAAGAAAATGTTCTAAGTCCAAAAGATATGATAGATGCAATGATAAGGTGTCCATGAAGGTTACGATAGGGGCTCCAGGAGTGCGTTTGTAACACCACCCCCTGTCTAAGACTTGACTTCCAGGCGAGAGAAGACATTTCATTCCGCAGGCATTAGGTCGTATTGGTTAAATAAAGAGAAGAAGGCTTTGGTCATCATACGTAATCGCTGAGGGGCCAAAGGGTGAGAGGTGTAAAAGTCCATGATTGCTTCTTTTGCATGAGATAAATTAGTTTCTGGTTCCCATGTACGGTCAGAGTCATTGTACCCCTTCCAATGGACCAGGAACTTGACCCTATTTTATTTAAGGCGTGAGTCCACCAAATAATCAACTTCAAATTCCGCATCTCCCTCATCCGTGACGATAAGGGGGCCAGGGGCGACAAGGGGTTGACCCGGCAGTGTCTCCTGATATAGCTTAATGCATGAAATATTAATGACAGGGTGTATCTGCATAGAAGACGGCAACCGGAGTTTGACCGCGTTGCTCCCAACTAAGTCCATGATGATGTAGGGACCCAGCCACCTTTCTGTAAGTTTCTTAGAAGCACGGAAAAGTCTTAAATTGGACGTAGAAAGCCAGACCTGCTGGCCAATGGAGAATTCGTGAGATGCCGATCGTCGTTTATCAGCTTGCTGTTTCATGGCATCCTGTGCCTTTTTCATGGACATTTTGGCCTGATCAAAGCCCATGGAGAAATCGGATGCAAAGGCGTTGGCAGCCGGTGCCTTTCCTTTCACAGGTTCAGTGCCCATTTGGGGGGTATACAAATGAGTCAAGAAGAAGGGAGTTTTGTTGGTGGCTGAGGCCACCCTGTTGTTGATGGCAAATTGGGCCAGGGTGAGCCACTGTGGCCAATTGTTACAGTTTTCTTCCTACATCGTGGTACCCTTTTACTTTCCGTCCTTCGCACCCTTCGTTCTCCTCTTCCATTAGTCTACCATTACATTTATCATCACTTCCTTGTTTTCTCTAGTGGTCTGCGAGTGGACATTGTTCCACTTTGATTTCCTTGTTGTCATCTTCATTTTGTCATCTCCGATTCCGTCACTTCAGACAGCTCTCTCCATAGCTACGTCTGTCATCGTAGCTTAGTCTCCCCTTCTTCCATCTTCCATAGGATTCCACGCTTACGCGTCCCATGGTACTTATACCTGCTGCCCATGTACTCTCTCCTCATTCTTGATCTGCGTAATCTTAGCGCACTCTCGAGTCACTCCTAGTCCCCTAAGTGAAACTCCCCTCAGACCTCTGTAGATTCCCTTTGTGTGGGAACTCCTTCGTATCCTCAGTATGTCACTATCCTTAGTACTTCTCTAGTTTGTTAGTCGAGTCGAGACGTACCTCTTCGTGAGTGTCCTCCTCGGACTAACCTCTTAGTTCTTCACTCGAAGTACGCTTCCTGCGTATCACCAATCACTTTGCCTTTCTGCACAGAAAAGGCAGTGATATGTGGAGATCTCCCAATTCATGCACTCGGTTTGCCTGTCCATTTGCGGGTGATAGGCGGTGGATAGTTTGAGGTCTATCTTTAGGACCCCTGCAAGTTCTTTCATGACTTCAGCGGTGAACTGCGGGCCACAATCTGACACTATTGTTTTGGGAAGTCCATGGTGCTTCCACATGTGGTCTTGGTATAGTTGGGCCGTTCCCAGGGCCGTCACGGTTTTAGTGGTGGGAATGATTTTGACTGAATTAGAAATTCAATATACTACCACCAAGATGGAGTCCTTGCCGTCAACAGTGGGAAAGTCCGCGACAAAGTCTGCTGATGTATCTTCCCAGGGACCCTGGGGTATGGGAAGGGGCTGTAGTAAGCCCGGGGGTGCCTTGTTCGAAGGTTTCATTCTAGTGCAGTGGTTGCACTGTGCCGTGTAATCTTCGATTTGTTTGGTCATCCCTGGCCACGTATAGTATTGTTGTACGTGTTCCAGGGTCTTTTCATTTCCGGCATGACCAACTACCGGAGAGTTGTGGTATTGTGCGATTATGTTCTGACACAACGTGTCAACATCAGGGACCACGATCTTGTCTTCCTTTTGCTCTAAGCTGCTTGCTTCAAGCATTGTCCTATGGGAGGGGTTTTCCTTTTGGGCTTTCTTGACACATTCTAGGATCTTCTCCTCGCCACCATGGACGCGTGTCAGCTCCACCCCTTGGATTCTTTCGGCTGGAAGAATCTGAACCTGAGCATTGTCTTGCTCAATGCTGATAGCATGATCTTCTCAGCGAGAGAGCACATCGGCCTTTCCCATAGAGGTACTGGGCTTCTTTACTAAGAGATAATTAAATCGGGATAAGTATTGGGCCCATCTGGCCTGTCTCCGATTTAAGTCTTGTTTGACCATGAAATATTGGAGATTTGCATGATCCATCCAGATTTCAAATTGGAACTTTTCCCCTTTGAGGTAGTGGCACCATTGCTCGAGCGCAAGGATAATTGCTAACATCTCCTTATCCACAATGAGGTTGTTCCATTGTTCCGGTGTCATTGCATGGGAGGAGAAGGCCACCGGGTGCCATTTTCCCTCCTTTTCTATTGATAGTACACTGCCCGTGGCAAAGTCCGAGGCATCTGTCTCTAACCAGAACTTTTGGTCATTATCCAGATAGGCAAGTACCGGTGCCGTGGTGAACCTTTGTTTCAGGTGTTCGAAGGCGGTGTTTTCCCTTTCTGACCATACCCATGGTTGGTCCTTCTTGGTTAGATCATTTAAGGGGCGACTTATCTTGGAGAAGTCTTGGATAAATGTTACGAACGCACTCCTACGAGCCCCTATCGTAACCTTCGCGGACATCTTATCTCAGCATCTATCTAATCTTTTGGACTTAGACACTTTTTCGACGACTATCACATGACTGGTCACGTGACCTGGTCTAGGCCTATGATGTCACTGTGACATCACGCCTCACTCTTTTAATCTCCGTTCCTTCTCTTCCATCACACATAGCCACGCACAGCCCCATTAATCTCCGCTATAGTCTAGAACGTTCTAGCCTATACGCGCACGGACCAGTAGCACAACATGTACAAATACCAATGTAGTATATAGTCTTGCAATGCAACGCCCCAAGAACTCTAGTCAAGTTTTTGTGGGAATTCCCCTTGATCCACTTGCCCCATTTTCCTCCCAGGTTCGACTGTCGGTGACCCTAGTCCAGTATTGGATTAAGCGGTCGCTTACAATAAATCTCTGGTAAATGTTTGCCAGCCCTAAGAAGCTTCTGACTCCTTTGACGTTGTGTGGCGTGGGCCACTCTAGGATTGCCCTGACCTTATCCTGCTCCATTTTGATTCCTTCTTGGGAGATGATCATCCCTAGAAATTCGACTTCTTTGGTGAAGAAGGAACACTTCTCTGGTTTGGCGAATAGGTCATTTTCTTGTAATTGTCAGAGCACTTCTTTTACGACTCCCACATGTTCCTCTCGTGTTCCAGATGTGAAGATCATTATGTTATCTATGTAGACGACCACGCATGCGTTCATATCGGCATAGATCTCATTCATCATTGTTTGGAATGTGGCAGGGGAATTGCACTGCCCAAAGAACATAACCGTGGGTTCGAAGCTACTGCAGTGGCAGACAAATGCTTCTTTCCATTCATCGCCCTCTCTGACTTGTATGTTATTGTACCCCCACCGGAGATTGATCTTGGTAAACCAGGTGGAACCTTTCACTTTGTCCACCAACTGGGAGATCAATGGGAGAGGGTAGTTGTTTTTTACTGTCCACTCGTTGAGGTAATGGTAGTCTTGCACCATACATTTCTTACTGTCTTTTTTTGGCACAAAGAATGCTGGTGACGTTTGTGGCGACTTGGAGGGCCGGATATATCCTTTTCACAATTGTTCATCTATGAACTTGGATACTTCCTTTTGTTCTTCAACCAATAGTGGAAACACTCTCCCCTTTTTGGGAACAAATCCTTCTTTTAGGTCTATGCAGTGGTCCCAGGGCTTCCTCGAAGGGAGGCGTTCTGAGACCTTCTTTGAGAATACTTCTAGGAATTCGTGGTACTCCTTGGGGATCTGTTCTTCTAAGGGTAAGTCTGCTGTCGGCTGTTTCTTTTCTAACACCTTTATTTTGGCATAGGCATATGGTGCGTTGTTCAATTCCTGCTCCTCAAGGGTTTGTAGAAACGTAGGCCTTTCGGAGAGAAGATAACACGTTTTGGGGCATCTGGTCATCTTTACCATGCCTGTACTCCAATCTATTTCAGGATTGTGCTTTTGAAGCCACGTGTGCCCTAGGATTAGGTCATTTCTTCCTAGGTTGGTGACTTTGGCGACTACGCACTCCCGATGTCCTTGGTATTCGATGGTTAATTCTGCCTTATGGGTGATGGTCCTGGCAGAGTTTTGGGTGCCATCCACGTTGTATACATGTAGTGGTCTTTCAATTTTTAAAATGGGCAATTTCTTGGCTTTTACCCACCCTTGGTTGATAAATACCCCATTTGCTCCACTATCCAGTAGGGCTTTGCAGGGGGTTTTCTTTTCCTTGTTTGTTACTGGGCAGACGTTAATGTCCACCAGTACTTCATTTTTGATGTTGAAGGACCTTATGCAGATCCGTCCCGGGGTTTCCTTGGTAGTCTTTTCTTTATTTATTAAAATGGAATTAAGTGTGCATTCCCGTGCACCGAGCCCGTTTAGGGACCCCATTTCGGTAGGACTATCTATGTCACTACATTATTCTTCCTCAACCCTTGTGCTGAAAGTGGCATAGCGATTGTAGGAACTATACCTAACTAGTCCATCTTTGGGAACTTGAACACTCAGTTCGTTCAAGCTCCGAATTCTTTTCCCTGCTGTTTCATCTCGTTGATCTGCATATCATAGAAGTATGCCTTCATCTTGTCATAATTCATTTGCTGGACCATTCGAGATGATCCACTAGTGCCTTGCGGGCTCCGGCCGCCTTCTTCAACTGGAGATCCTGCCTGATCCTCCATCGAGCGTACTGGAATATACTTTGAGCATTTTCAGGTATACCCTCCCCCAAGGAAGTGGCATTCCGAGCACTCTTGGCATGGTGTGGGACAGGTCCACCTGCCATCTCATTTAGCTTGGTGGCCTTCCTTGCCACAGTTGAAGCATTTCGGCTTACCGTGGCTGACCGCACTTATGTCCATTGGTTCCCCCCGACCTCCAAAGGTCCTTGACCCTGAGGGTGATTCTCAGGTCAGAGGAGCATATCTCATCCTTGCAAGCCGGAAGGCCTCCATGGAGTTTCCTACTTTGGTTATTTCATTGATGTATGCAAGCACCGACGTCCTTCTTCGACTGTTTAGGTAGATTTGCCTTATGATGGGCTCGGCCATGTTTCTTTCCAGGAGGTGGACCTCTTCTGAGTCCATTACTCCAGCTTCTTGGTAGCATGCTAGCCAGCACATGATGAATGTTTGGACCTTTTCGTCTCCTTTCATGAAGCAGTGCTCCAGGCGCTGTTTGGTGAGATCAGCCTTGTTGGCCGTCATGAACCTTTCCTTTAGTAACATGGTTATTTCTTCTTCATTGGGCCAGCTGAACTGTGACCCTCCAAGGTATTTCTTTATTTGGACGCGAGCCCATTGACCCACATGGTTTTTGTCAGCTTTCCCCAACTTGGGTCCTATCCTTGTGAAGACTGCGATGGCCTTGTCCTTGTCTGTTTTGAATGCCTCAGCGTTTGCATCTAGGTATAGTCTTAGGTTTAACCACCGGGACTCGAAGTCCCAGTAGCTTCCATCGAATTTGCCAGGGTCCAGCACTCTTTCTACCTTTTTTAAGACGGTGGTAGTAACCATTCCTTGGGTTTGTTGCTGTTGTGTGGCCTGCAACTGGGCCAATTGTCCTTGGAGGGCATTAATTGTGGTGAGCAGCCCGGCAACGTCGAGAGCAGGCACTGCTCCTTGCTGCTGCTGCACGGGTTGTGTGCTCATTTCTTCGAATCCAGTAATTGTCGGTTCAGGGTAATCCATTCTTGCATTTTCTGGGGCGAAGCTTCCTTTGCTGGTTTCCGAGGTGTAACTCGGCAATTGACTGAATTGGGACATTTTGTACTTGTGCTAGGCCTTGGACCAGTATTGGTGCCAGTGGAGGCAAGGGGGTTCTTAAAGCGGGGGGTATGAGGTGCCAGTAGCAGCAGGGGTCTTGATTGATATATTCGTGGCATTCCACGTAGAGGTCATTTGGGTCTGGTGTGTTGCTGATGTTTTGAAAACCAGCTCGTAGAAAGTCAAAGAACTCAAGGGGGAAGTCCTCTTGTTCTACCTTGATGGGGATAGCATCGTTGGGGTCGAATTCGAGTGGAGGAGGAGGAGTGCTTTCTTGTTTTGAAATCATCTGTAATTATCGTACTTCGCGAGGATCAAGATCACTCCAGCGAAGATCAAATCGGGTCAATGACCTTCCCGACTTGGATGTATATGTATCGTCTGTGGCTGGCGGGCACAATACTGCTCTTGCGCCAGTCACAGAAGACTAATTACTTATAGAGAAAGAAGGTGCCTCACATGGATGCGGGAACATATTCCCAAAAGAAAAAGAACTATAGTAGAGGGCGGGGATCAGCCACTTTAACTCCTCTCGAGGAGACCCTTTGAGCTAAGCCTATAGCTTCACTCCTTTGAGGCTGTAGGACCAAGGGATACATAAAAGAAGAGGGGGGGGTAGGTATAGTAGTTCCTGTTGAGCCCCAGGGCTGGCTATGTGTTTCCCCTTACCGCTAGGGTGTGCGGGCAAAGATGGAGAGTGAAGAGTGTAGAGTGTGTCGGTGATGGTAGTCAAAGAGAAGTCAAGTTCTATGTAAGTGACTGCTAGATCCTGTACAGGACTAGGGTCACCGATGAAGAGACTTGTGAGGGAAAGGGGGCAAGAAAGCTAGCAGGAAATCCCACAAGAACTTGACTGGAGTTCTTGGGGCGATGGATTCAAGGTTCTTATACTAATACAGCGTTTGTATCTATTGACTACATGGTCCATGCACGTATAGGCTAGAACGTTCTAGGCTACAGTGGAGATTAATGAGGCTGTGTGAGGCTATGTGTAATGGAAGAGAAGTGTAAGCGACCGCTTAATCCAATACTGGACTAGGGCCACCGACGATAGACTTGTGAGGAGAGTGGGACAAGGGATCAAGGGGGAATTCCCACAAGAACTTGACTAGAGTTCTTGGGGCGATGAGATTCAAGGCTATATACTACATTTGCTATTTGTACATGTTGTGCTACTGGTCCGTGCGCGTGTAGGCTAGAACGTTCTAGGCTATAGCGGAGATTAATGAGGCTGTCCGTGGCTATGCGTAATGGAAGAGAAGGAACGGAGATTAAAAGAATGAGGCGTGATGTCATATTGACATCATAGGCCTAGACCAGGTCACGTGACCAGTCAGATGATTGGTCGTCGAAAAGTGTTTTAAGTCCAAAAGATAAGATAGATGCTTGATAAGATGTCCGCGAAGGTTACGATAGGGGCTCGTAGGAGTGCGTTCGTAACACCACCCCCCGTCTAAGGCTCGACTTCCAGGCGAGAGAAGACGTCGCGTTCCACGGGCATCAGTTCGTAGTGGTTAAATAAAGAAAAGAAGGCTTCGGTCGTCATTCGTAAGCGCCGAGGGGCCGAGGGATGAGAGGCGTAAAAGTCCATTATTGCCTCTTTGCGTGGGATAAATTAGCCTCTGGTTCCCACGTTCGGTCGGAGTCGTCGTACCCCTTCCAGTGGACCAGGAACTCCACCCGATTGCGTTTCAGGCGCGAGTCAACTACATAATCTACTTCAAACTCGCTATCGCCCTCATCCGTAACGACGAGAGGTCCAGGGGCGACACGGGGTTGTCCCGGCAATGTCTCCCGATAGGGTTTGACGCGTGAAATATTAATGACCGGGTGTATCTTCATAGAAGATGGCAACCGGAGTTTAACCGCATTGCCGCCGATCAAGTCCGTGATGACATATGGACCCAGCCATCGTTCCGTAAGCTTCTTTGACGCGCGTGGGAGTCTTAGATTAGATGTCGATAGCCAGACCTGCTGGCCGATAGAATAATCGTGTGAAGCCGAGCGTCGTTTATCGGCTTGTTGTTACATGGCATCCTGTGCCTTTTTCATCGATGTTTTGGCCTGGTCAAAAGCCGTGGAGAAGTTGGATGCGAAGGCGTTAGCGGCCGGCGCCTTGCCTTTCGTGGGTTCAATGCCCATTCGGGGGGTATACGAATGAGTCAAGGAGAAAGGGGTTACATTGGTAGATCCTGCTACCCGATTGTTGATTGCGAACTGGGCCAGGGCGAGCCACTGTGGCCAGTCTTCTTGTCTTTCTGCGCAGAAAAGGCGAAGATATGTTGAGATCTCCCAATTCATACGCTCGGTTTGTCCATCCATTTGGGGATGATATGCGGTGGACATTTTCAGGTCTATTCTGAGGACCCGTGCTAGTTCTTTCATGACTTCGGCGGCGAACTGTGGGCCGCGATCTGATACGATGGTTTTAGGAAGCCCGTGGTGCTTCCAGACGTGGTCTCTATACAGTTGGGCCGTTCCCAAGGCCGTCACGGTTTTTGTGGTGGGAATAATCTCGACTGATTTGGAAAATCGATCTACTACCACCAACATCGAATCTTTGCCATCGACGGTGGGAAAGTCCGTGATGAAATCTGCCGAGATATCTTCCCAGGGACCCTGAGGTATGGGAAGGGGCTGTAATAAGCCCGGGGGTGCCTTGTTCGAGGGTTTCATTCTAGCGCAGCGGTCGCACCGCGCCGTGTATTCCTTGATTTGTTTGGTCATCCCTGGCCACGTGTAGTATCGTCGTACATGTTCCAGGGTCTTTTCGTTACCGGCGTGACCTATTACCGGGGAGTCGTGATATTGGGTAATTATGTCCTGACGTAAGGTATCAACGTCAGGAACCACGATCTTGTCTTCTTTTCACTCTAGACCATCTGCGTCGAGCGTTGTCCCATGGGAAGGGGTTTTCTTTTGGGCCTCCCTGACACGTTCTAGGATCTTTTCCTCGCCGCCATGGACGCGCGTCAGTTCTACCCCTTGGATCCTTTCAGCTGGAAGGATCTGAACCTGTGCGTTATCTTGCTCAATGCCGATGGCGTGGTCTTCTCGGCGAGAGAGCGCGTCTGCTTTGCCCATGGACGTTCCGGGCTTCTTTACTAAAAGGTAGTTGAATCAAGATAAGTACTGGGCCCAGCGGGCCTGTCTCCGATTCAGATCTTGCTTTACCATGAAGTATTGAAGGTTAGTGTGATCCGTCCAAATTTCGAATTGGAACTTGGCCCCTTCGAGGTAGTGGCGCCACTGCTCGAGTGCGAGGATAATTGCCAACATCTCTTTATCCGCGATGGGGTAGTTCCGTTGTTCCGGTGTCATGGCG
>JBBPNQ010000490.1:0-15942 GCA_038090975.1 Boletellus pseudochrysenteroides
CTGTTTGCACGCTGGGTTTCCTGCGGCCCTCTACCCCCTCCATCCACGTTCGAACATATCCCATGACATTGATGGCTAGCGGTGACTCTTGTTACGACCACGACCACGGACTGTCCCCCATGCAGACACACTCTCCCCTCATTGAGCACGCATGGCACTTCACCACATGATGTGCTTCTCCGAGCATTTATTTCAGCATCTAGATAGACCATCACTCCCAAACCCTGTTCACGATACCCACATATTTAGTCTGTATCAATATACCGAATATTTATCGCCAGCATTCAAGCGTGTTTTTAGGGGTCATACGACACCACGTGATCGCTCATTTACAATTGGGCGCGGACGCGTTGCTAGTACTGGATGCTCCTCTGCTTCCGTTCGTCATGCAGGCGGACATGCACACCATTCACCATGTCGAGTCCCTGCGTCGCAAAGCTTCCTACTACTGGCCAGACATTCTTGATCATAGCTACGTCAATCCTTTCTATAGTCACGATGTCTTCCGCCCTGCGCTTAATATCCGCGCTCTTATATCCTCGCTTTCCCCGCACGACGGGATATCCAGTGTTGAAGAAGATCTTTCGGAAGGCAACGAATCCTCGACCGGCGGTGGTATCCTTCGCAAACGCAAACGCTCAGAATCAACAACCCCTGGCCTGTCAATATCAAAGCGTGTCAGACTCTCCCTCGCAGCCCAAGGGTATTACGATATAGAATGGGATGAAAGCGAAGAAGTCAACGAAATCGAAGACGACGTAGACCCAGAGTACAGGCAGATCTATCCGTCATTTTGGGAATCGCCCTCCGACGTGATTGATGAAACATATGAATCTGAGGACACTTCTTTTCTTCAAGTTTACCAGTTTGGGCTGAACTTGCGGTACAACAAAGTGGTCGACCATGGTTCAAGCCATTACGCCGATGACAAAACCGCAAACAGATGGGGATGGCTCAAGGAAGAGGGGAAGCTTCGTTCTCTTCTCCAAGTCCGTCAGAGAGACGCGCCTCTCTCCCGGGATATAGACATGGGAAGGTTCTTTATGACGCGTTACCATGGTCGTCTTTTGGCGCTCTCTGAACCTCTTGAGGTGGATCCCCCCGGGTCCCCTGGAATGATCAAAGAGTGCAGCGAGAGGTGGTTGTTTTTACTTCCGGACATCCCATGGCCGGATGGCATCGCTGAAGACAACCTTTTGGAGCAAGACATGAAGCATTTAGGTGTGCATCGCGATTTTATCACTGCCTGCGCTGTCCTCCAGTCACCCCATGGTCGCGCGAAGCTGGAGGCGAGTCTTCAGCTACACATCCTTTCAGAGGGCACGTATGACCCTACTCGTGATTTTCCGTTTGAGCTCCGTGCCCACTTCATGCTTTCACTTGCGATACCCGTGACTTATTACCCATTCAATGCCTCGTTTTCTCGAGGTGAGTTAACCGAACTCGAGGGTCTCCAACGCCGACTTCTCTGCTTCCTCTCCAATACGCCCCTTACGCGCCATGTACATGGCATTGGCGCTACTATGGAGGAAGCGACCGATGTCACCATTCCCTTCTTTCTTAACATCATGCGTCCAGCGCCCCCTCTTGCGCAGGATGTGATTTACGAGTTATTGCAACCTGATGGGCTTGTCTCGACATTGATGCCCTTTCAGAGACGCACTGTCGCATGGATGCTAGAGCGTGAGGGCAAGCGGGTCACACCTGCGGGGACCGTAGTGCCGCTCAACGTCTCAGAGGCCTCTTCAAGTACAGCAAGCAGGCACTTGCCATTATTTTGGGAAGAGATAGAACTGGGAGGTCAAAATTTCTTTTTCAATCGCCTCACAAGCGCTCTTAGTCCCACTCTCCCCGAGCCCCATAATGCACTGGGGGGTATACTTGCTGAAGAACCTGGTCCGAGCCTATCCCATAATACATGTGATTACGGGCTTACAAGGCTTTCATTGCTTATCCAGGTCTCGGGAAAACGATGGAGTGTCTCTCGTTGATGCTTCTCAACCCAGCCCCGGAGAGGAACCCCTCAAATCAGAGATGGGATCCAGAAGCGCAACTCCACGTTAAAGAGATTAAGGTGGCATTTTAGTCCCGTTGTGTACACTCCTTCAAGCTTGTTGACGTTTTATGTTCATAGACGACGCTCGTCGTGACCCCACCCGCACTAGCGGCCCAGTGGGTAGACGAACTCGCTGCCCATGCACCCGATCTCAAGGTTTTTGTATATGAGGGTTGGGCGAAGGTCGGGGTACCGATAACGGAGGCCGACGTGGATGCTGAGAGAGAGAAGCGTCGTTCTAAGGCGGCCCGGAAAGCTCGATCCCGGCGATCCAAGAGCAAGACTAATTCCAGGCGGAGTGACGAGGGCGAGGCCAATACTCTGGAAGCAGACGATACTGTTATGGGCGATACGGAGTCCGATGCCGCCCGCGTCCTAAACTCTGATGACTCGGATCTAATCCTCGATTGGCCTAGCTATATCAGTCAGTTTGACGTTTGCATCACGACATATAAGGTCCTTCGAACGGATTTTACCGTTGCCCGCGCCCCTCCTGAACGTTCCCGCAGACAGGATGTAGAGTACAAGAACCTGAGAAAGCCAAGGAGTCCCCTGGTCATGTGTGAATGGTATCGAGTGATCATGGATGAGGTACAGATGATGGGAGCAGGAAAATCCGAGTTCGTTTTTTCTTCCTTTTCTATCTTTCTTGTTTGGTGATGTCTGCAATTCCAGGGAGATGGTTTCCCTTATTCCTCGTTTATCTTCCTTCGCCGCCTCCGGAACCCCGGCACGGGCTCAAGTTTCAGACCTTATCGGCGTTCTTCGTTTCTTACGTATCGATGACCTTGTGGCGCCCAGGCGGATGTGGAATAGGCTGTTAAAGCACGGGTTCAAAGACCTGTTTGTGTCATTATTTCAGAAATATTCTGTCAGGTTAGCCAGCTTTTCGTCAAAATTAAGATTCACTATTTATTCGATATATGTTATAGGACGTTGAAGTCTTCTGTCCAGAACGAGTTGACGATACCTCAACAACAGCGATACTTAGTGGGCATCGAACTTGGACGGATCGAGCGGCACGTGAGTCGTTTTTGAGTTCGCGACATATCAAAGCATTCATTGCGTAAATTCGAAAGGTATACGACCAGGCCCTGGAAGAGGCGCTTGCCGAGCTCGGGCTGGATGCACGTGGGGTAGCAGCATACGAAGGGTGGGAGGTAGATGCAAGTGTTCTGAGAAACGTACTGAGAAGGTTGAGAGGGATATGTACACATCCTCAAGTGAGTCACTGGCATATTTCTCGTACACTCCGTCAATTTCGAGATCTGGTGTGGTACAGGTTGGGCAACTGCCGAAGCAAGGTGATAGACTGAACAAATCGGGTGCCTTGAAAAGTATTGCTGACGTCTTGGAGGTACGCATATCCATCGTATCGGAGTAACGCCTGTATTTACTGATTCTGTAGTCGATGAAAGACCAGAATTGGAAAACCTTGGTAGAGGATCGCAGAGCAAGGGTGGGTGCTTTACCCTGTTCACAAATCCTGTCGCCGCATGCACACTCACCGCCTCGGCCATCTAGATTTCAACACTGACTCGCCTCGCCCAACTCCAGCAACACCGCCCAGACGATCTTGACCGGTATCAGCGTGCTCTCGAATATCTACTTACGGCAGAGATGGAAGCCAATCAACTCATTGATGAGATTAAAGCGTCCGTGGCGCAACACAACCTGAAAGGCGAAGTTCTCAAAAAAGAAGCACAAAAGTTGAGAGATTCGAGGAAAGAAAGGCTTCAAATTAATCAACACATCGAAGGGATTGGTAAGGGGAAAGGACGGGAATTCTGGCGCGATTCGATGTCACCGATGGATCCTGATCTCGATTTCGACCATGATGAGGATGTCGAAGACAGGGGTTTACCCAAGACGCCAGCTGGCGAGGACCACAGAGTCAAGCGAATGGCATTACTAGCTCGTCTACGGGAATGCCTCATCGTGCTTCATCGGGTCAAGTTCTTGCAGGGAGATGTGTACCACGTTCTTGGATTTTCATATTTGGAGAAGGAAGATGCGGCGTACGCGGGCGCAGAAAGCCTCCGGAAGGACTTGCTCAAGTGTGAGTTTGTGTTGTATGTAACACGGGCTGGGACTGAAGTTTATGATTGGTTAGCTACGGAAGAAGCAGCGAACAGGGCTATGCGAAGGCTGAGTGCCGTCACGACGGAGAGGCGCGTGACAGAACGAGCATTACAGATTCCATTACCCTTCATGAAGGGTGGGGGTATTAGGTCTGCCCATTTGGTGAGTGTACTGTTTAGACTCTTCTTGCATTCATTTCACGAATCTTCTTAGTTCGAAGAAGCAAACGAGATTATCGAAGAAGTGCTCAACGAGCAATCCGCTCTTCTCTGGCAGTGGCGTACAAAGATCGTTGAGTTCCTAACTCAAAAACTCAACTCCGCCGGCGAACAGGCTGACGGAGAGGAGTATGCCCGTACATTGGACACGCAGGGTGAGGCAGAGGTCTTCCTGCAAGCCTATGCCACTCTCCTCGCCGACCGCCGGGAGACAATTGCTGCCGAACGGACACTTCTTGCAGCGCATGAGGGAAGGGAAAAAAGGACGAGGAAGACCCAGGCTGCTGCTCGAGCAAAGCTCCGGACACAAGAGAACTTGGAAGTCCCAGACGACATCGAAGTACAGCCTCAGCATGAGGTACTGTACGGGCAGCTGTTGGAGCAACGTAAGGAGTTGCAGTTGTCGGAACGTGCGCTAAAATCGGTGATGGTGGACCTCTCCGCTGTTGCTGCCCGTATTCCAAAGGAGGGTGATCCGGAGAAGATTATAGCCAAAGATGGCGCTGCGAGGTTGCGAACGCTGATAGCAAACCTCCGTAAGCAACCTCCCATTTCGCGATTTGGAACTAAAACAAGCCATTATCTCCATAACAGAGGAGCTCACGGAGAAGCTGGATGCCGACCTCGCAGTACTACGAAAGGTTTTCAATGATCGTATCGTGTCTGTACTCGTACCTTTTTCCTCCCCAACTCGTTCACTTACACGTAACCAGTTACTTCCGCCAACTCCAAGAAATCTCCGATACAGTGGCAGAAGTCCAATGGGAGGGCCCTCTTACTGGTGCTATGGAGGCAGCTGGTCTCGATAGTGCCAATCTCGGAGCCAAGATCAATACGAGGCGCGCGCGACAGCGATATCTCGACCATCTTGCTACGGACGGATCGTACGCAAACGACGACAATGCCCTGTGTGTTTTATGTCAGTGCGAATTTTTGCGAGGGTTCATTACTCATTGGTGGGAGGCTTCTTTCCTCGAGAGGAATGTGCGCTGACATCTAGCAAGCGCTCACATGTTTTGTGAGGTATGTTGATTCGGACGAGCTTTCTGAAGGTAATTGGCTGAAAAACCGTTTGGACCACCTAAAGGGATGCATGAAGGCATGGACCGCTCGTGGTCAGGGGAGGGCTTGTCCCGTTTGCAGGCATGCAGAATTCTGCCGCTTCCAATCTCTGATTAACATCTTCTGTAGGACTCCCATCGATCCCAGACAGATGCAGCGCTTCACTACCCAGGAAGACCGACCGCCCCCGCCGAGGCCCGTGTTGAACAAAGGAGAACTAGTCCCTGTCTCTCGTCGGGAAATCCAGTACAATATGATCGGTGGGTTTAGGCTACTGAAGTTATGTACTGCAGATACTTATCGACCGTCGCCAAAGACCCCGCCTTATTTGCAGACATCCAGACGATGGAATCAAATGGAAGCTATGGAAGCAAGATTCAGACTCTCGTTCGACACCTGCTACACATCCAACTTGTAGACCCTGGCGCCAAGAGTATCGTTTTTTCTGCCTGGGCTGATTCACTGACAAGTGAGTTTGTGATCTCTGCCCTCCAAGAGAGCTTGCCACTGATTTTTTTCCCAAGTACTCGAGCATGCTCTTCATTCAAATGGCAAGTTGAAAGTTGTGTGGGCACGCATGTAATGGCTGAGACTTTTCCAGGTATACCTTGTATACGCCTCGACCAAAACCAAGGGAAAGGAAAGGACGGCGGGGCGAAAAAATTTCGGGTCGATCCGAATCTTCAAGTCCTTCTTTTGCACGGGTATGTGGCTCGTGATTTGATTTGACCTGCTTAACGTCCGCGAAGTGAACGCGATAATGCTGGCCTGAATGTAACTTGTGCTTCTCGAGTTTTCCTCCTGGAGAGTGTTGTGAATCACGGCTTCGAGGTACAAGGTAGTTTTGTGTTTTGTTGGTATTGGGCTATCACTAAATCAAAAGCTAGCCATTGCACGTATAGATCGACTGGGCCAAACTAGAGCGACCGAAGGTATGTAGTGGCACTAATCGGTCCGGTAATTCTCATCAACAAGAACAGTTTTCTGTTATTATGCTGAAGGTACGTTTGATACGTAACCGTGACGTGGTGAGAGGAATGAACAAATTCATAGACACCGTGGAGAAGAACATCCTCGACCTTGCTGCCAGACAAGGTCTGTCCCTCTACACCAAGGACAACTCGGCTGGATCCCTCAATGTCACCTCCTTCGCGATGGACTCGGAGAAAAATCTAGTCGACTCACCAACGAAATCAGGCAAGAAAGGACAGTCAGCCCAAAAAGGCGACTTTATCTTCAAGTGCGTAGCTCCTCTTTTACTCTCATCTTTCGATTATTCATGTTCGACCAGAGTGAACGACATGCTCGCAATCCTATTTCCGCACATGTTTGAAGACATCGAATTCCTCTTACCCCCGGACGCTCGTGCCGAGGAGGCGCCGTCCTCTGTGGATGTGCAACCCGCTCCCGTCGGACGGTCGGTCAGACGACAGTATATCAATGCGGAAGCGGGACCTTCGAGGCATCCTGCTTCGTAGTTGTTATTTATGTCACCTCTGTACTCCAGAGCCATTGTTGTATTTGGTGTATCACGCAATGTACTGCAGTGTTACTGGGCAAAGTTGACTCGGAGGTCTTAGGAGGAGGAAAACGTGCGGGGGTTCCCGGCTGTACAGCTGCTGTCGTGCAAGCTGCAGGCGATGCGTACCCGCGGAAGCAAACTGACGGATCACACGACCAACCGTTTAGCAAGCTTGGCCAGTGAACCACTTCCCCTAAAAACCCGGACGTGCGTGTTTTCGGTGACGTGTTGACATTGACAGCGTCCGAGGGGCCGATCGTATCCAAGCGAAGGCTGTCGAACGTTCACGAAGAAGCAGAGAGGGGAGAAATGCTGTCAAGGAGACGCCGCTGAGAGTGCCACCATCGATCGATTATCTCCTCCAATGGCCCAACCGTCCTTCTGGCCACTTACGGGGGCTCCGAGCGACTGGCGCTCGGGTCGTACCGTGAACACGATGCACACGCTTGTGGTACACGCCATGGTACGAACGCGCCTCGTTGCGATGCGCGTGTACGCACGCACGCACGCCGGCGTCGTGTGACGGACGGGAAAAAAAATTTAACAAAATAAAGAAACAGAGGAAAAACGGTTGTCCCGGACTAACCGCTGGATTGGGACACGCGCAGTGAAGGGAGATCTGAAGCGTACCATACATCGTGCCGTGGTCGGTTTCAACCTCTTCCCCTCCCCCTTCCTTCGGCCAAAAAACAAAAAACAAAAAAAGCGGACGCGCAAGGGAGATCTCCGAATCAACCGCCTCGAGGCAGAAACATGTTGAAATTGAAAATAAATATGATATCACCGAACCTTGATCATAATCGCCACATATCGCAGCATTCCTTCTTCACTTCAACTTTCCAGTTTTGTTGTGTGAATGAATGAATGATGGCATATGCACGGGCGTGGCGTCGTGGCGTCGTGGAAACAGCACGGTCACATTTTAGGGATTGGTTCCAAAGTATCCAGTGACTCGTCAAAAAAAAAAGGGGAAGGGCCTACCTGACATGACGTACGTGCGGATCTGCCCTGCCAGCAGGATTGGATTGGATTGGACCATGTCGTTGGTGCAGATCCGATCAAACTGTCAGCATAACCTGCCCGAGACGGTGGAGACATCCGGTACATACGACCCTGGTGACCGTTGCAGCTCACGGGGCTTGCCTGCAGACCTTGCCATATTTACCATGTTTACAGTATCGAATTTAAATGACTAGGACGACCGTCGAGGTCGCCCTACATAACAAGTACCAGCTCTGCAAGTGCTACGAAAACGAGCCGCGGTCATGGTAAAAAAAAAAAAAGAGGACACGCCGCCAGCGACAGCAAGACCATGAACGTACTATGTATACTGATTGATTATAATGCATAATTTCATACCGCAAGATTGCGCGGGAAGGAAAAAAAAAAAAGAGAGAGAGAAAGAAGTGGAACGTGGACATGCGTGTGCGTGGATGTGAGAAAGTGCCGTGCGCATGATTTGATAACGGCGGCACGAGACATGATGGAGTGTGATGCAAGTGAAAACAACGAAACTGGAACTGGAAGAGAAAAGGGGGCGGATGTAGCGAAAGCGAATGGGGGCACATGCGACCATGGATGAAAGATGATGGCTTTGCAGGACGGCACATTGACGGATAAAGAGAATGAGGTCCAGGTCCACAGGATGCAAAGAGACAGAGACGACGAAGACAAGAAGAGAAGCACCATTAAAATGCACCTCCGTCCCAACTGGCCCGCTTGCGCTTGTTGTCATTGACCTTGCGCAACTGTAGATCTTGCGGCGAGACAAAGCTCATACCGCGCTGGTGCGGTTGGCGCGTACCTGTACCTGCGCTTGCGCTCACCTCCGGGGCCGTCTCCAAGAGTAACGCCTGCGCTGTCTGGAGTGCTTGGGTTACCGAAGAGTACGGCGCGGTTGGTGGCGCGGACCTCAGAGATGTGTTCGAGCGCGCCAAATCGAGTGCCTGTCCCTGCCTTGAGGTGTCTGTGGCGCCAGAACGCGTGTCATGGTGGCCATCCGTAGAGTGACTGCCACTGTAATAATGCAAGTCCAGGAAAGGCAGATTATGGAAATCGTTGGAAGTCGATGGTTTCCACAGATCGGGAACATCTGTGGCATGCAATGCGGCGGGCGCAGAGGTATGCTGATGAAGGGCGTCGAAAAATGGCAGCGAGCGCGTGGTTGTAATGACGGGCTGCGAATGCGTCTGAACCTGTGTCGAACGTGTCATGGTGGAACGCGGCTCAGACGGCGGCACAGATATGGATCGGCCATGCGATGCGGATGAATGAACATGCGACAGAGGGCGCATGGGGCGAGACGTCATGAGTGGCGTTGCGGGCGGCGTCGAGTGTGCCAGGTCGACCATGTCGTCCATATTGTGGGGGGCGATGGCAAAGAGCTCAAGGGTAGATGCGATATTCATAGACGTCTCCGTATCGTCTTTCTGAATGCCGACTTCGCTGGTGGAGGCAGACGCGGGGACTTCAACCTGATCGTTGAGCGTAATAGACGCCAGCTCGATTTCGTCAATGCCAGGGAGTGCGGCCGCGTGTATTTGCATGGAGTGCATGCCAGAGGGTGGCTGCATTCCAGAGAGTCCGAGGCCAGGCGTACCAAAGCCGAAACCGGGTCCATAGTACGACTGCTGCGGTTGGTGCGTGCGTGCCCCAAAGATAAGGTCACCGGCGTAGCTGGAATGCGTAAAGCCCCTGAAGGTGTTGCTGGGGAACATCTCAGGGTCGGAGAAGGCGGAGTGGGTATCTCCGACGCCAGCCTCAGAGGCAAAGTCGTGAAATGTGGTCGGAAATAAGTCGTATCGATCCATGACGCCATGGTTGAGGTGATGAAAGGAAAAGGGGGACGATGGTACTGGGGAGAGGCCGCCGTCGAAAGAAGAGCGGCTGCTGGAAAAGGTGGAGGTGTCGAGCCGGGGATTGGCAGAAAACCAGTCCTGCGCGCCCCAAGGGGACTTTCCGATAGTGGGCACGCGACGCATAAAGGGAGACTGATTGAAAGGGTAGTCGGAGGAGGATATATGCGAGGATGTCGGGGAGCCGGCGTTGGCTGACCAGCTGCTGGAGTGGATGGGCGTGTCGAGGGTGGACCATGTGCCCTGAGACTGGGACGAGTCGGTCAGCTCCGAGAGCGAATGCGACGCGCTGGGCATAAAGTCAGGGATGGAGAGGGGTTCGGATAAAGGGTCGATTGTTTCCATGTCCATCTCCGCAAAGGGCTCAGCGGGGACCGGAAGCTCGTCTTGGGGGGATGTCTCTGTCGTGATGGGGGGGCACTTGAAGAGCCTGCGGGAGGACTCGTCTTCGCCGGCGGAGCTGTCCTCGTCTTCGGAGCAGGTGGCGCTCTCTGGTACGCTCTTCGTACCGCCTCTGAGCAACCTGGACGCACGCTTCTGGCGAGTAGGGCCAATGTGTGATGTTGTGGAAGGGAGCTGATCGTCCGTTGCTGCGCGGATGGGGAGGTGGACACCGCCGTCTCTCTTCTTCTTTGGAGCGTTGCGCGGCTTGTAGCCCGCAGCCTGGTAGAGTTCAGGGAAGGCGTTGCGGAAGCGGTCGCGGAGGTCGGTGGAGCGGCGGTTCTGCTCCTGGAAGATGGGGTCCTTGACGATGGTGGCCCATACTGTGCCGTGCTTCTCGTAGCCGGCCTTGAGGGCGCGGTCCTCCTCCTCGGTGAACGGACGGCGTTTCTTGGAGCGGGTCTTTTCAAAGATGGAGCGGCCGTCTGGGAGGGTGGAGCGGACCTTGCTGGAGAGATGGGTCTTTGCGTTGGGATAGTGCTCCTTGTACGCGTCGGGGAAGTAGGTGCGGAACCTGCTGGGGGATGAGGGACGGGCAGAGGAGGGCGGCAGAGACGCACCGGTCCTTGAGGTCGACCGGGGAGCGGTTGTCGAACGTGAGCTTGGGATCCTTGAGGATGGCCTTCCAGTTGCCGACGCCCCACTGTCGCGGCGATGAGTGTCGGCGGCAGCGGCGGGGGAGGGAGACACGCACCGTGTTGCAGCCGTCGACGAGCATCTGGGTTTCCTCCTCGGTCCACTTTTTGCGCTGTTTCTTCTGGACGACGAAGCCGTCCTGCTTGTCGGCCTCGTCCGCGATCCGACGCACCTTGCCCCTGCGTTCGGGCATGGGGTCGGGGATGCTGGTGTCGTCGCGGAATGTCCAGGCGGGGACAAGGCGGGGCGAGGAGGGCAGGGCGAGGGAGACGCGGCGGATCTTTGGGGGGGACGAGGAGGAGGAGGAGGCGGACATGGCAGATAATCAAGCGGTCGAGGATGATATGTATTTTATGTACATCACTGCCACTGCGTCGTGTCTACGCCGTGCCCGACAGCTGTGGCGCCAACCGCCCCTCCACCCGGCCAAGCCGTTCTATCCACACATCAAGCCGTCCTGCCAACTCCCCAATCTGCCCCCGTGACAGCACACGCGGCTGCACCCACGTTATGTGTGCCTTCTCATCGACCTGGTCCAGCGTACCCCGTATCAACTTGAGGCTGCACGCCCTTGATTATCAGCACCACGCCCCTTCCGTTTCCTCCATTTGTGCTCACCTCAGTGCCTTCATGATCAAATGTTCCACCTCATCTATCGCCAGACGCGTCTCCTCGGCGATCGTCTGGAACGTCATCGTCCGGTCGTTGGCACTCCGTTTGAATACTGACTCTATCAACGCCATGAGACAGATCTTCTGTCGAAGAAACGGATAGTTTTGTTCCAGAATCGGCTAATCCGCGTTCAGCTTCTCCGTCCTGGCACGGCTCTCCGCACCCATCACGCACCTCCTGCGGAAACAGCGGTGCCAATGCTTCGAATTTGCCAATGTTCCCTTCGTTGAATGTAAAGAGCAGCTTCTTGATCCAATCATACTGCGTGTTGTCCAGCGCGTCGAGTATCGGATGCATCAGCTACACGGATGAGGTCATCGTCAGTATGACTCGGCCTCGCGCACTTGCTTTAAACACGGGCGTTTTTCAAATCGCGGGCACGACCTACCAATTCCCCAAAGTTGTAGATGCTCTCGCCGAGGAATGCCGAGACGCCAAGGTCGTGCGCGCACAACAAACGTTCCTCAGCCGTGAGGTCCGTCCCTACGTCAACACATGCCAGATACAGCAACGAATGCTTGTAATACGGGGCATATTCTGCTTTCGCCTGCAATCCTGATCGCGTCAGCAAGATGATCCACTGGAACCTTCTCGACGTTCTATATCACCTTGTAGTAGTCCGCAGCCACCCGATAATAGGATGCATTCACAGCATTATCCACGCCCTCGAGTTGATCGAGCGTCTTCCCAGCCGTGTCCATGTCCTTTTTTGTACCTTCTAAATCACCGTACACTAACTTGGCATGTGCGATGTTTGCCAGCAACAGCACATATGCTTCTTTGGACTTGTCAGCGTCGATTCGTGAGAGCAGCGCGCTCAGAAATCCAAGCTGTGCTTGTGGGTCTTCGCGACGGAATGAATTCTGATAGAAAGCACGGGCAGGATTGGAACGCACTCGTTATCTCCTTCGAGACCCGGGTTCCTAGCTCCACAAGTTTCTGCTGGTTCAATTTGGACTCAAAGTCTCTCACGAATTGCTGGAAGACAACCACGCGGCATGGCTTTGAAAGGGGGTGATCGAAGAACTCGAACAGCTTGAGTGTGAGCTGGTGCCATAGTCTGTGAGCCGGGGTGAGTGCTGACCCGGATGGTGGACAAGTGTGCATTACTTGCGTGCATAGAGGCTCTTGAATGCCTCGAAAAAGGGATGTAGGTCCGGGGGCGTTGACGAGCGTGCCTTTGCGATAAACTCGTCAAGGACGAGCCTGGGCGGGGGGGCCGAAAAGTCTGGGATGGTGGGTGGCATTGTGTCGCTGTGGGAGGTGATGAGGAGGCGATCTGGGAGTATGGGCAAGGACCGACCGCGACGCGTGTGCGTTACGCCAGCGTATGCCAGCAAGCGTGATAGCGATTGTTTGACTGTATTTTGCAACGGCTTTGAGAAATAACAAGACCAAACTGACGCTCTGCCATCCCCACAGCAAAGGGCGTGTCGACGGTGCATCGGACATGGTGAATGATGGCACAGTGGGGGCGTAGCTGCGAACGGGTTTGTTTTTCGCGTCTTCAGGTTCCGGCGTGCCAACCACATTAATATATCCCGCAGCACCGTACCCGTGCTCGCCATTCTGGACATTTGGCACTCTAAATTGGCTTACGAGAGGAGTTTGTCACCGCGGGGCATTCACGTTATGGGGGTGGGCGTGCCCGTACATGTAGTCTGTCCATGCACTATCTATGGTCGACGCTTTGTTTGGCCATGCGGCATGCGTATCGCAGTCAAAGATCCGCAAATGGCCTCTTCATTTAGCGCCTCGAGGACGCCCAAATATGCAGGGTGAGTCCGCCAAACCTCCTCCCTTTCCCACCTCCCCAAACTCGCTTCCCAACAGCGGGCCTCCCTCCTCCACAAGATGCCTTTTCTCGCTTCTCGTGCCCGCATTTTCCCCCGGTTCAGCGATCTCACAGATCCAAAAATACCGGTAGGCTCCCGTGGCCCACCCTTTATATTCTGCGAGCTTTGCTGACCACCCCTTCTTTCGCAGCCATCGATCTCTCAGCTCTTTCGTACGAACTCTGTTCCGTCTCCGGTGGATGCACAACGCATCCGTCAGTTGTTGGATGACCGCAAGGCCAAATCGGCCGCCTTTGCCGAGGAGATTGAACGTGCCCGTGCCGAAGTACACCATCTCGAGCAGCAGCACGATCAAGTCAAAGACATCATCCAGGAGCTCGAGGCGCTCATGTCTCCCGTCCGTCGCATGCCCACGGACATCATGGCTCAGGTCTTTGAACACTGTATTTCAGACCAAACCTCCCTGATAGCTGATCCTCGGTTGGCCCCATTGTTGCTCGCCCAGGTCTGCCGTTCTTGGCGGTACCTCCTGTTCTCCCTTCCATGCCTATGGACCACGTTACATCTCGATCTCCCTCCCGGTACCAGAGATTGGGAGGAACTCGTACAATCCAAGAGCCTCGCCATGCATGCATGGCTTTCTCGTTCGAGAGCACTCCCGATATCCCTCAGTCTCAGTCATCCCAAAGGGTCCCTCATTCCTTGGCATGCACTCATGCACCTTGACCAAGAGATTCGTACCCTCAGCTGCCGGCTGAAAGATCTCTCCCTGCATTTCTCACCTCGTTCTCTCAGTTGCCTTTTGACATTCACTCAGAGTCCCCTACCACATCTCCAACACTTGGAACTCCAAAACACGAACTCGCTTCCGACGAGTGAAATTCCTCCCCCAATTGTATTGCATTCTGCACCCAGCCTCAAGAGCTTGAGTCTCTCTTGGTGTAGTCTCGACCTTCGCGATTTCCAGATCCCATGGGCTCAGCTTCAGTATCTGAACCTTCAGTACGAGGCGAGCTCTTTTTGGAACCCTGTCCATAGCGACTACCTCCAAACGCTTTCCCTCTGTCCCAATCTGACCACACTCTGCCTCGGTATCGGTGCTCCGATCAATGATATTGATCCCACATACATCAAACCCGTGACCCTTGCTCACGTCCACACATTCAGATCGAGTATCTACGTTCAAACGTCCTACCTTTCGCATTTTTTCGATGCTCTCCACATGCCCCAGCTCCGTCATTTCGACATCAGAAACGTCAGTCTCGCGCTAGGCAGTTTCAACGGCCAGACAGAATTTCTGCCCTTTTTGACACGTTGCGCGCATACGCTCGAGAGCGTGTGCTTCAACCGAGTCGACATCGCAGATCCTGCCGTCCTGTCATGCCTGGCACAGCTCTATCGCTTAAAGACGCTATCCTTCCTTCCAGGCATTCTTCGACTCAACCACGGGCTCGTCACCGCGCTCACGCACGACCGCGAGAGCACACGTATCTGTCCAGCGCTCGAAGTGCTCCAGCTGAGATGTTCCTTGATTGTTTCTGTCGATGCCATCACGCGCCTCGTGGCGTCGCGTTGTCAGACGGAGCCCAAGCTCAAGTGGCTGTCGTTGCAGATCGCGACGTTCGAGTATGGGTTGGATACGCGGGACGACAAGATTGAGCAGGTACGAGCACGGTTGAGGGAGTACGTCGAGGATGGGTTGCAGCTTGTCTTGACCAAGTCGAGCAGCTCTGGGTGACGTTTCCAGTCCTTTTCAACTCTGTGCACGCCATCTTTTTGCTTCATGCAACCATGTTGCTACTGATGCTCTTTTTGTTGGGCGGTTTGATGAGTACTGCCGCTTCTGCTGTTCGAGTTTTCAGGATATCTACAATGGTGATGATGTACGATAGGCTGGTGTAGTCGTAGCCACATGCATCGACGAATTTCACAAAAAGGCTGGGTAATTTGCGAGCACGTACGTGAGTATTGTAGTGACTGTACGAACGGTTCTATCATCTAAACGGGCACCTGTCGGGCGCTGTCAGAGTCGGCGAGCCTGGTGCTTGTTGGCACTGGTCCGGCTGCGCGGAGCTGTCTCGGGCTCATAGTCGTGACCTCCGAGCAGTGAGACAAACCGAATTTGTCCACGACACACTGCGATGGCGGTCGTGAAATCACTGCTCATCCTCGTCTCGGCGTTGGCCCAGCAGTATGCAGCCACACCTCCCAACGTACGCCCCCCCACCGAGCAACTGCGCGAACAACACGGTCTGGAGCGCCTCATACCCCATTCCGCCACGCCCGCCAAGGCACGTCTCCCTCTCACCGACCGTCCTACGTCGCTGATTCAGACACGGCCCCCGCTCGCAGGCCCTCTCCCTCATCTGGGCCCTCTTCGACATCGCGCTCCTCCTCGCCCTGAGCGACCGCTGCCCCCCCGCGCTCGCCCGCCCCATCCGCGACGCCCTCCCGCGCGCGCTCACCACCACCCCCGCCCCCGCCGCGCTCACCCCCGCCTTCCTCGCGGGGACGTGTCTCACGCTCGCAGGCGCCGCCCTGCGCGCACACTGCTTCCGCGCGCTCGGCCCGCGCTTCACCTTTGAGCTCGCGATCCGCCCCG
>JBBPNQ010000491.1:0-15938 GCA_038090975.1 Boletellus pseudochrysenteroides
CCTTTCCCCCTTTTCCTTCCCCCCTTTGGTCCTGGACCCATTGCTGGGATCAGCCATGGAGTGGCCCTTGGTGTCACTCCAGCACTGCTGTATTCTATGATTCCAAATCACTCGCGGGAACATTTTCGTTTGAATTTGTCATGCACTGACTTGGTTCATAGCCAATATAGTAGGTTGGAGTGTCCCATCTGGCTCGCTTCGTGGCCCGATTTCTTCGCACACGTCCCCCAGATTGACTCGCTCATATCCCCCACCCTCCACGCAGACTCACCTGCCTTGCCCCTTTTTTATTTTATTTTTCGTTTTGTTTCTGTTTCATTTTTATTTTTTTCTTTCCCTCCGTCGTGCTATCGGGGGGGGCGCGCTTGACGACGTTCCCCCAGCACCAGTTAAGCTTTTTAATAATTCCGAGTCGCGGCTCGCACCCCTCCTCGATCTCACATCGTCTTGATTCAGTGCCATTTGCAGCAGACGGACATTAACTCTTTTTTTTTTTTTAATTTTTTTTTGGCTCGGTGTATTCCTTTACGACGTGGGTCGCTTGACCAAGAGGGTTTTTTCCCCTCACCCCACCCCCCTCCCTTCTCCTTCTGAGGGGCGGTCGACGTCGTACAAGCGGGTGGAGGGCACCTTGTACCCATCGCCCTGATCTAGAAATAGGTTACCACGCTCGCCAATACATTTTCCTTATTTGGCCACTTACCCTTCCCAGACGTGTTCCTCGTGCTGCCCTGCCAATATTGTAGGTGACCGGTGGGGGGGACGGGTGGGGCTGGCTTGAAATGAAATCACGCATCCCCTGTCTGCGCTGGCAAATTGAAAGGCCCCAGCGCGTCAAGGCACTCCAACAAACGCGCCCGATTATCGATCTGGAAAAAAAAACGCAAGCGATCGTTACCTAAAACGCGCGTATCGGCGAGTGTGTTTCCAATGCATTCGCCGTGCTTCTGAATCATTCCCTTTCAGTCCGCTCACACAAGCACAAGCACAAACACCTTGCGATGGGATCTTGTCTGTCCGCATTGGGAAAGCACGAGGATCCCAAGAAGTAATGCGGCCAAGCAGTTCAGGGTTCTGGCACAGATATGGTGGGCGATAAGGAGGATCCAGACGAATACGCTGCGAGAGTGCTGAGGGAAGGTAGATACAATGACGTAAACACGGTGCAGGGATACAGACACTGATTTTCACATGCAAAGGGTATGGCTGGGATAGTCGTGTCATTTCAACAGTTCTTCTACGACTTTATCTTCCGATATGTTTGCCACGTTCGCTCCACGGTAATTCAATCTTCGGAGGACATCAATCTGTCCGAGTGGGCGTGATGAGTGACGGGCCAACGAGGGTGGGAAAAATCGATTTGGGGGGCTTGGATACGCACCACTTTTGATCGTTCGAACCCGAGCCCTTCAAATTGGTCTACATGTGCCTTCTCCAGGCCAGCGATCGCAACCTCGTCTCTTTGCGGCTCCTTCGCGAGCGATTTTCCTCGTGAAGCAGAGCCCCCGGCGTAGACTTGCGTCCAATACCTCGCCGTCTCCTCAAAGCTCCGCTTGCTCGTCGTGTAGTGTTTCGCGACCTCAGCATCCTGAGGGTCGTTCGGTTCTGGAGAACACAAGAGAGACTGGAGCGATATCAACGTGGACTTGAGGGTGAGGACAGGGGACCAGGCGTCCTTCAGGATGTCGAGGCAAATGGCGCCAGACGCCGAGGACACATTGGGATGGTACACCTTGGTGATGAATTTCATCTTGACCGGTTGGAACGGATACGATTCGGGAATCACTATATCCTGTGCGATAGTGGGCATGATAGCGTCGGTCACCAGGGAAAAGGAGGTTGACTTACCACCTCGAACGTACCGCCTTCATATGGCGTGTCTTTTGGCCCCGGAAACGATCCTTTGAGGTGAAAGGGCGAGTTATCGATGAGATCGATACTAATGCTGGAGGATTTATCGCTCTTGCAGTCTGAGCGAGGCGTGAGTCAGCGATGCCCTAACATGGCTTCGAACCATTCACCTGTAATTTCCTTGTTCACTCGCCTGAGACGTGCATCCATGGTAGTACAATACTCAAAACAGACTCAGATACGTGGTAGAGTTCCGTTTGCTGTGTGCGGGCGACAAACGGGTGTTGGTCCACAGGGTTGAACACAAGATCTTCTATCCCCCAGGAGCACGTGACTTTATCGCGCCGGACACGCTTTATCAGCCAAGCCGGTCCGAAAATCTATCAGAGCGAATATCTGATTTTTCCGCCATGGCAACGTCAATGCGCAAGAGGGTGGAAAATTTTGTAGACACTCTCCAGAACGACATCGTCACCGCACTCGAGCAGCTCGACCCCGACGCGCCCAAGTTCAGACGGGACGCTTGGACCCGACCGTCGGGCGGTCGGGGTTTGTCGAGTGTCTTTTCCTGCCCACCGGAGCCCGGTCGGACCACCTCAGCGCTACAGACCAAGCTCGAGAAGGCGGGCGTGAACGTGTCCGTCGTCCATGGCATACTCCCACCTGCAGCCATCAAAGAGATGCGGGCGGATCATTCGTCCATCCCCTACGACGAAAATACCAGTCTCCCGTTCTTCGCCGCGGGCATCAGTCTCGTCATCCATCCTCGCAGCCCGTTTGACCCGACCGTACACGCCAACTACCGCTACTTTGAAATCACGGAACAAGCAGGCGAGGGAGAACAGGCGGGCAACGTCGTCGCTTGGTGGTTCGGCGGTGGATCGGATCTCACACCGTCCTACCTCGACGAGGGGGACGCGAAACACTTCCACAAGACATTGAAAGGCGCTTGTCAGAACGACGAGCTGTACGGCGTATTCAAAAAGTGGTGCGATGAATACTTCTTCATCCCCCATCGGCAGGAGAGCCGCGGCATCGGAGGATTGTTCTTCGATGACCTCTGTAACGAGAAGCACGCCCGCATCTCGGAGGATATCAAGAGGCCAAGGGAACCAGAGGAAATCTTTGAGTTCATCTCGCGTCTGGGCCATGCCTTCATCCCGTCGTACATCCCCCTTCTTCAGAAGAAACGCGACATACCCACAGACCATCATCGTCGATGGCAGCTTCTGCGGAGAGGGAGATATGTGGAGTTTAACCTGGTGTACGATAGGGGCACCAAGTTTGGATTGAAGACGCCTTCAGCCCGGATCGAGAGTATTTTAATGAGCCTACCGGAGACGGCAATGTGGGAGTACATGTCAGAACTTGGGACGGAGGCAAATAGTGAAGAAGGACGGATTGTAAGAGTCTTGAAGAATCCACGGGATTGGGCTTAAGGTGTTGGGATAACAAATGTCAATACCAACAACCGCTGAAAGTATACTATATAATTTCGTCCGAGAAATGATACAGACTTAGGCGGGTCTTCGGTAATACAATCACTATTCCAATGTCCAAAATCTACAACCATCACATTCAATCGCTTGTGGGCCTGTTGATTTCCTGCTGGGCTTGGCCCTTCTCGTTCCTCGCATTCCCTTCCGCGATGTTCAGCAACTGGCGAGCAAAACCATTGTTTGCAACACTTACCAGTGGCTTGCTGACCCCTGTCACCGCTGATGGCGCCAACGACCGAGTCTTTGTAGCCGCCCACTCTATCGGTGACGCCCTCCGCGTAACCCTTGGCCTGGGCAGCCCTGTACTCGCCTTCGCCGCGAGCATGTTCTTCCTTGCCCGCCTGCGTCCACGATTGCTGGCCCGTCACATTGCCAATCTAGTAGAAAACCTATATCAGACCGCCGTGACATCCGGCGCGACATAGCACACGCACGCTCTCCACCGCGGTCCCCTTGATCGAATGGAGCTGGCCAGAGACTTTGCTACAGCGTCCGTCAGCACCGTTCCTCGTCCGCAAGTCACCCCGCTCGCTCACCTGGGATCTTGGTTGGGCTGGCTGGTCATATTTAACGTTTGGTTTCGATGATACACTGATAGATGCGATGAGGGGGAGAAGAAAGAAGCAACTGGAGGACAGTGTCGCCCCGCCGTCCTTTATATACGGTCCAAGAGCCCCGTACGCATTAGGCAAGTGTAGTGGTTGGATGATGACATGCGGGGCGGATGACATCATAACTGTGGTGGTATGACGTATGGGACGTGGGCGGCGATCGCGCCCGGGGACGCTCGTCGTCGATGGCGTGCGGGGCGCCTTCGGCACGGGACCCAATCGCTCGGCAACGCGATGAGCGGAGGTGACAAAGACACCACTGGGCCGACCCGGGCCGGCCACACAATTCCCACCAGTCGACCTTTGATAAGATAACCTTATAATGAAGCCATACAGCAAAGTTACCATAATACAGGGTGGGGCGGGAGACACCCAACCAAGCCAAGTTACCAGTGACCCGAACCCAACAATACGCACCGCAACACCGCAACTACTCAGGCTGCAGCCCGGATGCCCGCCACTCCGATGGTGTATAAGCCACACTAAGCTTGGCGCCTACAGGTCATTGCATTCCCAGCTCTACCTTGTTACTGATTTCACATGATAAAACACCGGCCAAACTACTGGTGCGACACCGGGAAAAGCACATGTCTTCAGGCTATACTCATCCAGTACAAATGTACAATCCTGAAGTTCTCCCAGGTGCGCATTTTCACACACAACCCCACGGAGACCTTCGTCGGCAGAAATGCTTGCTTTATTAAACATCAACGTGAGTGCAACGCATCATATCAGCCCACACAGCACCATGCTCCGCCCAACGACGCACAAGAAAGAAGAAAAAAAGAGGGTGGTCATTTACCACGGCGTAATGGGCCCCTGCCACAATGCCGTCATGTGAACGTTCAAAAAGGTGGCCATCAACGCTCGTTCTTCCGTGCCTCTGTCAGGGTCCTCGAGCGGAGCACCACCAAGTGCGTGCCGTTCTGCCACCGTTTACGTCCGTAGTAATAACATGAATCGCACTTCCTTGGCACATTGGCCTGACGTTGCGTGCTTGGATGGAACGATACCCCTTCTTTGTCACCACACACATTGACGGGCGGACAGGCGAACAAAAAAAGGCCAACGTCTTGGTGAGCACGAGGACGGTCGCCGTCAGGACTCGGAAATGGTGCACTGATCGTATCTAGGCACGACACGTTCCCACTTTAACTTACCATAACGTTGGCTTCTCGTCTCGTAAAGATGAGCCCCAAGGGACCTCAGGGACATGTTGATTGCCTATAAGAAGTTCCCTGCGCACGCACGACGTAGCCTACCCCAGGCGAGCAAGCATGCCCCGAACGTCACCAAGGCGATAATTACAACCCCTCTGAGTTCAAAGCATTCAATGGAGTCCAGGGAATAGGAGGTTAAATAGAGTTACATACATAGGTCAAGCTTAAGTTTGGCTCATTTGAAGAATGGATGGTCATGTGATTCGAGGGTCCTTCGTCCATTGCAAGTGACAAGTGATGGGTCTGAGCAGCGTACGGCACAAGGTCGTTGTCACAGGCGGAGATCCTGAACAGTCTTTATTATGGCTACATGCGGCGAACACGAAGAGCGGCAAACAAAGACGAATGATAGGGGGGATAAAGCTCTGGCTCTCTAATGAGTAATGAGTTTAGCACGGGCCACTCATATTGAAAGGAAAGTTCCGATAATAATAATAATAATAATAAATACCGATTAAATTTCCCTCCAGACATGTTCAGTGTGGGCGTCGTCGTCGAGCGCGTACGTGCCAACAGCCACGGCAATGACCGTCCTCTCAAAATCGTTGACGAATATCATCCGCCGAAGTGATGGACAGTAAAGCCGCAGTTCGCCAGCCAGTGCCCGCATACCTGCAGGAATAGGTGGTGGGGGATCCCACTCCGAAACGTCCAATTCGACACACTCCAGAAAACGGAGCGTCCGCAAATGCCCGTAAAACGTGAGACGCTTAATAGAGGGTGTCAACCAGCGACGACCTTTTTGAGACAGAACGACGTACAACATCGCCATCAATGGGCAGGGCGAGCGTCCCAAGATAACGTAGGTCGTGGACCTTGTTCTGCAGCTTCACCACAGCGACGAGGAGCTCTATGGAGAACGAGTCGGAGTAGCTCGAATCGGCAATATCGAGCGCACGCAAAGGGTGCGTTGTCTCCATCAACTTGGAGAACAAGAGCGACAGTTCCTCCCTCTTTTCCGGCAATTGCGTTTTAGAGAAACATGTTTTGAGTCGGGAAATAGGTCGGGTGGGAACCAGAGCACAAGCGGCTTCGGCAAACGTGCATTGCAGGGTTGACAAGTTCGGAAGCGCGCCAGGGTCTATTAGTGGCGATACAGACGTGGAAGCCGAGGCAGGATCCTCCGGAAAGGAATAGTCTACAATATACAAGTCGTCGATGTCAGGCTGGCTGTTCAGAAATGATACGAGATCAGCGTCCCACTGCAAGTCGCAGTGGAAGCTACGTAGCCGGAACGCGGCGCCATTGAGAATCCAAGCCTGAGCAGCGTCCCCAGCGTTTTCCAGGTGGAGATTCAGGCAGTGCAATCCCGTCGTTTGGTGGAGCGCCGTGGACACCGTAGGCCAAAAGTCTTTCGGCAAACAGACCTCGGTTGGAAGTCCGCTATCGCTGTCGCCCTCGTCGCGGACGAAAAGCGTCAGGGCGTCAACCATCGCTGCAAGACGGGGCGTCTTTGCAAACAGGCTACACACCCCAAAGCTCTCCCGCGCATTCAATGCGTAAATAGTGTTATAAAGTGCCTGTTCTGCTGCTTGTCGAAATCCCTTGTTTACCCTGCAGAGGGTGGCGAGGTCTGCTCTACCTCCCACATGTTTGACGATGAGACGATATGTCCCTAATGATAATTCCATGTGATGGCGATATTCTGCATTACGGGAACAAACATCTCGTCGAATAAAACCCCGCCTTGACGAAAAGAACTTGGTTACTCACCAGCCGGATCCGGTGGTCGTGACAGCGCAGCCAACGATAAAAAGAGAGGGAAAACAATCGAAGGGACCAAGACCCTCCGACTGGCAGCGACGTTGCGAGGAAAAATACCAGTAAAAGAGGACTCGCCCTAGCTTATTAAAGTTTGATAATCATCATCCAAGCGCCCACCTTGGAAACGGGGTGCGAGAACAACGCAAGATGTGGACAGGTACAATCATATCATTGCTGACCATGGGCGCTCCCTCGACCAACAAGCCCGTCTTGGGGGCCCATTGCTTCACCTGCCCGAACGGTCGCTCCATAACGCGGAAAGAACGGTGATACCCCGGAATTGGAAGATTTGATATTGCGGTTGCTGGATTACGCCAGTGGGAATGCCCACGCGAAGATCATGTGGTATCCACCCTGAGAACTTAACAGTTGGTGAACAACGTCACTCGTCCCCAGTGAACGCTCGCGATTCGCTACGTCGGCAAAGAGATCCGATGCAAGATGCATCTGTCAGTCTCAAGAAAGGGTTGAAGGAAGGTGGTAATCTTTGTCGTTCATGCATAGAATAGTGTTTGTAGGTGAACCAGCCCTGCCCAGAGAACAGGGTTACGATCCAAGTTGAAGTGTGCGCATATACATGGCTCACGGCTCTCGAGTTTCTTATTTCCGCAGGGGAGCGATGTTCGTGGACATCCCCAGAGCAGGTCCGATTAGGCTGGCGTCGTTTCGGGACGAAACCTTTGTTTCATCCCAAGCTGGATACGACCATCGTCCTATCGGTACTTCCCAAGGCGAGCAGCCGGCAGATCCACGAGGAACGGATTGTTCTTCGATGCAAACCAAGTGGTGGCGTACCCGTGATCAGCCGTACCTGCCCGTCTATGCTAGTCAAATCCGAACGACATGAGTTGCGGAGTTGCAGCCGACAGTCTCTCAATACCGCGCACCTATAGGTATCCGTGTGTTCGGTGATATCTTTTGGACGTCCTCACAATAGACGCCAGCCCCTTGAATACCTTTGTTTAGGTTTTCGCATTTGAAATCCGGTAGCAGCCTGTTGACGCGAGCGAATCAGATCATGGATGAACTTCCCTCGCGGGCCGCTAGGGTCGATGCCTGAAACGCCGCAGTGCGCCCAGCGATCAGGCGCGGTGGTCGGTGTGAAAGAAATACTTGAAGCGAGCAGGATTTGCCAATCAATTGCGCAGTTTGGGTGGCCATAATGCTGTGCTAGGAAGATGAGGCACGATAACAGGATGAAACAAGATATTGAGCGGTAAAAGTGGCGAGGCTCCTATATTCCTACCGGATAAGCTCTGGTGCCTAGAGCTGATGGGCCTTAAGGTCTGACAGTGAGGGTTTCAACGAGCGTTCTCAGTGAACTCACGTCCAAGGATGATAAGAGATGGGAATGCCTCTCAAGTTTGCATTTCGATGAACTCCGTGTACTTTCTTCATGTAACATCGCGCAGTCCCGGTAAATATCCTTCAGGCTTGGTAGTAATAACATGATGAAAAGTGTCCCGGTAGGAAGTGGGTTAGAGGTTGCAGGAATGGTATGCCGAAATGGTATAGAATCCACTTCGGATTACCTGGTATTGTGTAACAACATCTTTTGCGAATGGGAAACGTCAGCAAAGCGGTGCAATTCGGGGGTCATACATGGGCGTGCGGCCAGGGACTCATTCCAGCTTCTCTAGCTCCTCTAACCTTTGCAAAACGACATCTTTGCTGGTCTCTTCGATCTCACCAGCCAAGAATATTTCGTCCAAGATCGCATACACCTGATAGGTTGGGGGTGGGTGAGAAAAGGTGGCGTATGTGACCGATGGACGGCCCTGACCTTGTAGAAATTGAAGACAAGGTCCAATTCGCACACGTTATCAAAGAATGAATCTTGAAAGTGAGCAAAGGCCTTGTCATCCACCGGAGATAGTAGGTTATTAGCGAGCTTCAGGCCTACCGAGAATCTCCACAAAGAGATGGATAGCTTCGAGATAGGCAAGTTCATTGTCGTTGGCATCGACGCACACACAAAAGAAAAGGCCAGCATAGCGGCGGTACACTATCTTGTGGTTCCTGAACTGTGGGCCATGAGAATGAGAGAAGGTTTGTCGTCATTCCTCACGACGACGAACCTCTACGAAGTTGGATTGATACTTCTGATCACGAGGCGCGACTAGCCTGTGCACTTCACCCCGAAGCCTCACCTTGATCAGGAAAGGTTATTCTGGCGCATTCTGATGCAAGGGGCATCAAGTACCTTACCTTCTCCTCGTCGTCATACGGTACATACCACTTTGACAGCCGGGTCTTCCCTTGCCTGTTCTATATCCTTTTTAGAAACATATATCACCGTACCTGAACGAACTCACCTGCACCAATATAAACCTGATCATTGCCGCATGCGCCGGGATGGACGTTGCTGTCGACCGTTGTGCTCCGTGGTGATCCTGATTAGGTAAGGAAAGCAGACCCGTTGAAACTCGGACCACTATCACTAACATTCGTCATTTCAATCATTGCGGTTCGGTCGTCCGCCATCGTCTCGAACACAGTGCCCAAGGATGGTGCCCTCAAAAACGACGAAATTAGCTCGAACTCATTGAGACCTAGATGGCACGCCCGTCTCTGAGTCTCTGGACTTTCCATGCGCACTCGTCATGCGAGTAGTTTCTCTTCCGTCGGAACAGAACAAGCACATTTTCAGTCAACCCAAATTGTTGGTTCGGTTTTCCAACGTGAGTCTCTTCCAACGATCCCTCAGAATGCCTCAAGACCGATCTGAGATTTTTTCATACCTATTTTGGTCTACTTAGTTCAGCTTAGCCAAGGCATCGGGTCTTGGAGCTCCCGCTTCTAACCCTTACTCGGGGCTCGTGCAGGCTACCAAAGAAGGCACCTACGAGATCCACGACATCATCAAGAGAAAGGTGGTGTTCGTGTCACGGGCGTTGTTCGCGATGCCACATGCAGTTAGCGGCTCCGCTATATTGCCAAGAATACACTATCTACAAGGATTTCTACAAGACACAGTTTGTGCAGTCCTCCAATCAGGAATGGTGGTGACCATAAATATGCAATATTGAGAATCAACCTCTCATGTTGGGAGTTATCAGCATGAGTGGTTGATTTGCAATATCATCCCACTGGAACCAGCACTGTGCAAGATAATCTCATGCATTCATTGAAATTGGGCATTCTAATGATCTGCACACATCCTACCCATCTGGGGGATGCTCACATACCATCAAGAATTACTTGACATCTTTTACAAAAGCTGAGGACTGGATACAAAGGGTTGCTCAGGCTTCAGGCAACCTTGGAACTCTATGCCCTATATATGTAGATTTCATTAGTCTCACTTGCTTTATCCAATCATGGTTCAAGCAGCTGCATGAATTGTCTGTCTCGCCTCACATTCAATTTGGTGGGGGCATGAACAATGGTTTCAACGAATGCACCGCCGTCCTCGCATTCGCCCTCAACACGCTTTCTTGTCCACCCTTTTCACCCGGACCAGCTGGTGCTGCGAACCCGAACCCGAGCTTGGATGCAGTCATCTGTACGTTTGGATCGCTTCGCGCAGTTGCGCCTTCGGCGGCGTTATTGGCCCAGAATTCGACAGCCCGTTCGCGGGTGTACGGGTGCCTTAGGACAGCTTGGCGGAAGTATCTGAGGAGGTGAGCACGAGGAAGAGTACGCTCGAGGCGCTCAAGCGCTGGAGCGAGTGTCACAGAGGCCGGAGGGGGAGGATAGATGGCGGGCAAGACCTGGACGAAGACAGGGAGTACCAAGAAGAGGATGTTGCGAGCCAGGAACAGATTGTCGTGCCACTAGGTTGGTCGGGGGTCATTGTCAGAACTCACGGACGCCTCGTAGGACGGATGGCGACGCACCATGAATGCCATGTTGGCGCCTTTTTCGAGTGGCATGTCGCTGGCGGAGGTGAAGGCGTAGACCTCAGCGAGGAATGCACATGTGAGCGCGCCGAGGACGTTCGTTCTCCATCTCTGTCGGCCATTAATGTTGGTAGTTAACAAGAGGAGTAGCGTTGCGGTTCGCAAGTAGTCAAGAAGGACGCCAGACAGAACGAGGATCGTATAGTCGGTGGTCGAGGAACAATACGGACACGTTTGCATGACGCGTTGTCCGAACCTGCTGCTGGTGAGCTCTGCCCTTGGAGGAAGAGAGACAACGCGCGTACCTCACGTACGTATCTCTGCTGCTATGTATACCCAGCCTAGTGAGCAAGGTGTCAACATCTTTTGGAATTTCTGGAGGCACGGTGACTGCGCCACTCTTCCCCATCGTATTGAATCGGGCTTCCTTTATCAACAGAGACCTTATTTGGTCCACGGGCGCGCTTATGGGTATCCCTAGTCGTGTGAATAGGTTTGGAGGCCGGCTGAATGCGAGGTTGGACAGTATGAGGAGGGTGTGCAGGCAGGCTGCTGCTGTCATGATAAAGTTAACTGTACCTCTTTGTCCATGTCGTTGACTTGGAGAGAGGTAGAGCCATGCTGCCCCGAGCGATAGCGCTGTCGAAATAATGGCAACCATGGAACTCATGACGGATGGCTTTCGTCTGAGTGATGAGCGTAATGGTCAATGAATGCGACTCGAGAATCGATGGCGGAACAATAATGACTTTTTTCGTGGACCCGATCACTTTGTCTTCAAGCTCAGGAAGCTCGTAAGTGACTTGGCAGCAATACGATGTTTAGCTGAATCGTTCGACGACGAACGTGTGACAAAAGCAAGTTGTTCCGATCCACCATCTGACACTGGCCACAGGTTTATACGTTGAAAGTATCACTGTATCACAGAACAATTGCCACTCAGGCTGGTAGCGTCTCAAACACTGCCTTTCTGTGCTCCATCGAAAACTAGTTCCAGAGGCGGGTTGGTATCAACCTCGGTCTTTCCAGCATTTACGTGGTATCTTTTGGATTCCGTCACTGCTGCAAGCACATCGCCGCTCCCAAACTGAAAAAAAAAAAAGGGAGCCTCAGGAGGGTGATAGGGACAACGTTGTTCACCATAATGCACGAGTAAGTGCCACTGACATGTAGTGAGGACGTTAAGACGCCAAATGGGGCCGATTTGTTAGAGCCTCGGATCTTCAAGGAGGATCTGGTTCTTTACGTTCTGCCATTGCAGGTGGCGTCCCCTGTTCTATGCGATGTATCAAGGATCAGTTGAATTTAAAAGAGTCTTATGGAACGTCCGTTGTACGTGTCTACTTCAGTTTTGAGTGCCTCACACTTCGGAATCTTGACTCAGACTCAGTCATACCTTGAGTGGCACGCCTCGAGGCTCTACTGCTACCGAGTTTCAGCTTTCGTTTAGTCTTATCCGATCAGCATGCTAATGAAGCGACTAGAATAGTAAGTGCATCCGCCATGTATCTCCGCTGTGCCCGAGTCATTCTTGAGTCTTCAGGGACGTTGTAAATTACGCGTGGGTATGACTCTGGTAGAGGCCTTCGACGCGAAATTAGGGAAATAAACCCAGTCAGATGCCTCTAAGCGCGTTTAACAGGTATTTGAAACGAGATAAGAAAATCGACCTGAAGAAAGTTATAAAAGCCTCCCTATCCCCAGGTCTCCAGTCATCGATCCCAAGACATGTCTGCGACAAAAGTGAAGGCACTGAGGGATGTCCTCGCTGACCGCGATCCGTTTTGCAGGGGCGTATGTTCCGTCCCCGAACACCAGCTTTTGCTGTACTATGGCCACGAGACAGTTTTCAAGTGAGCCATCGTTGTTTCCTTGCGAGTATGTGGGGGGTGCTAACTTTATGCAGTCGAATTGATTTGGCGCATTCAACCACAGAGGAGCTTGAAACTTTCTCACAAGTATGCCAACCCGCATCGTTCGGCTTGAACAACAAGGATATCTTGGACGAGACCTACAGGAAGGCCCGAAAGATGGACCTAAATGCTTTTGCCACCCTCTTTGATCCACGCAGTCTTGGCATTCATGACACCATTGAGCATGATTTGCTGGCATCCGACCAAGCCGTCGAATTCGAGTTATCCAGACTGAACGTCTATGGTAAGCCATTCTCGATTAACCAACTAATCTCAGACTAATCAAGGTTTTAGGAAAGGACGGGTTCTTCAAATCTCACCAAGATACACCCCGAGCGGACAGCATGTTCGGTTCGTTGGTTGTCATCTTCCCTGCCCCTCACGAGGGTGGCCAGCTCGCATTGCGTCTCAGTGGCCATGAGTGGATCATGGAGTTTACAGAGCAATTCGCTGTGGCTACTGAGCCATCGATCTGTTTCGTGGCCTTCTTCAGCGACGTCGAGCATGAAGTTCTCCCCGTTACTTCTGGCCATCGTGTCACTCTGACGTACAACCTCCACTTCCGGGCTCCGAACAAAATTCCTCGCGTCCTTTCTGGCCCATTCCACAACAAGTTGAAACAAAAGTTGATCGATCTCGTCAACGACGCAGAGACGCTCCCGGATGGTGGATACCTCGGACTCGGACTTTGTCACCAATACGTCTACGACGAGACCACGCCGATCGACTCGCTTCTCGATAAACTCAAAGGGTCAGATGCAGCACTCGCAAACGTATGCAAAGAGCTGGGGCTATCCTACTCCCTCCGACTGCTGTATGCGCAAGAGCAAGATATAGTGTGGCCATACTTCCATCTACTTTCTCGCGTGAAATTGAATGCGCCTGCTCCGGGTCCTATCGCAGGATACGATGGATTGCCTATGCGTCGCCCGGGCAGCAGTACCAGCTTTGACGATGATCACCTGCATTTGTTACTTGGCGACATCGTTGATGATTTCGGTCCGGAGGATATAGAAGGAGTCAAGATCATCGGACGCCAATTGCATCGTGATCTCGATCAGATGGGGGAAAGAGGCAGGTACCACTTCATGAAGAAATACTACAAGGACCCCGTTCCACAGGTGTTGGAAGTGAAGGAAATGTCTTCTGTCCTTTGCGAGACCGCATACGCATGTTATGGAAACTATGTCTTCACGAACAGGTTTTACGCCACGGCGTGCATGATGATCTCCGTCAAGCCAGAGGAGTCACGCGAGCCACTCTCGTTGTAGATCGTATGGCACCTCCCTCTGCAATGTTCGTGTACGATAGTGTGTTTAAAGAAGTTGAAGTGATAAATGGCCATCGGGTGCCTTCATCCTCCTCCCGTAACTCGCGAAATGGGAGCAGTCGTAGCACTTTGGTCATACGTAGAACAGAAGCAGTGATGAGTCTGAGAACGCCACCCACAATGATCGGCGAGAACCAAACAAAAGCAATACGCAGTCTTCGGTTGCAGGACTCCTGCTGGAATGGCCCATGATAAGAAGAGACCCCGGACACCGCTGACCCCGGAACATGCCACGTTAATGTCTACTGGCAGTGTTTCGCCATCACCCTGGTCGCTTCCAACCACGATGGCCGATCCCTCCAGGGCAGAGTCAGAAAAAGTATTCAAGGTCCTCAGAGCACAGAAAGGAAACAAGGTTAGTTGGCCTTCAGTTTCATACTCCCACCTCACCATCATCCATAGACATGCTTCGATTGTCAAGCCCGGAATCCGACTTGGTCCAGTGTCACATTCGGTGTTTATATATGTCTAGACTGCTCTAGCATACACCGGAATATGGGCGTGCATATAAGTTTTGTGCGGTGGGTACAATAGCTTTTGCCTTGCACATATCCTCAAACCACCGGAGTAAACAGCTCGACGAATCTAGACAGCTGGCAATTGAACCAATTACGGACTATGAAAGTCGGTGGAAATGCATCTGCAACAGAATTCTTCACCCGTCATGGCGGTGCCTCACTCTTGAGTGACGCCGACCCAAAGAAAAAGTATTCGAGTAGAACGGCAGAGCTTTACAAAGAAGAGCTTGCCAAGCGCGTCAAGGAGGATGCCACCAAGTATGTACCACTGAATCCTGCACTCCTCATCTTGCTTATTGCTACCCTAGGTTCCCTACGCGAGTCGTTGTCGATGGGATGGACCTGTCCCAAGCATCTGATTCCATATCGCAAGCGGAAGATGACTTCTTCTCTTCCTGGGACAAGTCCGCCCCAGCTAAACCCACGTCTCCCCCCACCACAGCCACGGCCCCACCCGTTGTCGGCCGCCCTACTTCCCGGGTGGTCACGTCAAACTCCTTGCGCTCTACTTCTTCCTCCACGGCCAACAGTTCAGCGAAACAGGGTGCTTCACGCTTGAATTCTTCAGCGTCAACCACTACTACCTCTACTAACGCTTCCGCCCCTGCTAAGAAGAGTAAACTTGGAGGTCTTGGAGCGAAGAAGGCTGCCACACCGATTGATTTTGCAGAGGCCGAGCGAAAAGCTACCGAGGAAGCAGAGCGTATCAAGCAGCTTGGGTACGATCGTCAACGCGAGGAGGAGGAAGAACGTGCCAGGCAGCAGGCTGAAGCCCCCAAAGCGGACACAAAAGCCAAATCTGTCGACACTAATCCGACGACAAGTCCGATACCCGGCAGAGTGGACGTTCAGAAGGGAAATAGCCAGGACCTCGAGAGGCTGGGAATGGGTTTCCGTAAATTAGGCTTTGGTGGCGTTCCCACTGCGTCACAGACAGCGTCTAGCACGCGATCCACGTGCGTAGCTAATCATCCACATCCCTGGACCCCGGCTGAGAAATAGTTGCCACCTTTAGTCCACCAGCTGATGAGGCACCCACAACGGCACGGGAGAAGTTTGGAGCTCAGAAGGCAATTTCTTCTGACATGTTTTTTGGACGAAACGATTATGATCCTACATTCGTCGCCGAGTCGAAACAACGGCTATCCAACTTCCAAGGGGCAACCTCGATCTCTTCAAGTCAGTACTTTGGCCGCGAAGAGGAGGATGAACTCGAGCGCGGCGGGTCTGATGGAGGGCTTTTGGGTGACGGCAACCTCGCGAATCTAGAAGCGGCTGCGAGAGATGCGATCGCCCGAGTGATGGCTAATCCCGAAGTTCAAAACGTGGGTGAGAGCATCCGAACAGGCGCCTTGAAGGTATGACCGCTACCCTTCCCGTATTTGACACT
>JBBPNQ010000492.1:0-15938 GCA_038090975.1 Boletellus pseudochrysenteroides
TTCTTCAATTTGTTTAGTCATTCCTGGCCACGTGTAGTAGTGTCGTATGTGTTCCAGGGTCTTCTCATTGCTGGCATGCCCTATTACTGGGGAGTCATGGTACTGTGTGATTATGTCTTGACGTAATGTATCAACATCAGGCACCACGATTTTGTTCTCTTTTCGCTCTAGGCCATCTGTGTCGAGCATTGTCCCGTGGGAGGGATTTTCCTTTTGGGCTTTCTTGACACGTTCTAGGATCTTTTCCTCACCGCCATGGATGCGTGTCAGTTGTAACCCTTGGATTCTTTCGGCTGGAAGAATCTGAACCTGGGCGTTGTCTTGCTCGACGTCGATAGCATGATCTTCTCGGCGTGAGAGCACGTCTGCCTTTCCCATGGACGTTCCTGGCTTCTTTACTAATAGGTAGTTGAATTGGGACAAGTACTGGGCCCATCGGGCCTGTCTCCGATTCAGATCTTGTTTCACCATAAAGTATTGGAGGTTCGCGTGGTCCGTCCAGATTTCAAATTGGAATTTAGCCCCTTCGAGGTAGTGGAGCCATTGCTTGAGTGCAAGGATGATTGCCAACATTTCCTTATCTGCGATGGGGTAATTTCGTTGTTCCGGTGTCATGGTGTGAGAGGAGAAGGCCACCGGGTGCCATTTCCCTTCCTTTTCAATCGATAACACACCGCCGGTTGCAAAGTCCGAGGCATCTGTCTCCAGCCGATACTTTTGGTCGTTGTCTGGGTAGGCGAGCACTGGTGCCATGGTAAACCTTTGCTTTAGATGCTCAAAGGCGGTGTTTTCCTTTTTGGACCACACCCATGGTTGGTCCTTTTTGGTCAGGTCGTTGAGGGGTCGACTTATCTTGGAGAAATCTTGGATGAACCTCCGGTAGAAGTTTGCCAACCCTAAGAAGCTTCGTACTCCCTTTACGTTATGTGGCGTAGGCCATTCCAAGATCGCTTTAACCTTATCTTGCTCCATTTTTATTCCTTCTTGGGATATGATCATTCCCAGGAATTCGACTTCCTTGGCAAAGAAGGAACATTTTTCTGGCTTGGCAAAAAGGTCGTTTTCTTGTAATCGTCGGAGTACTTCCTTGACCACTTCCACGTGCTCTTTGTGTGTTCCAGATGTAAATACCATTATGTCATCAATGTATACGACAACACACGTGTCCATATCGGCGTAAATTTCGTTCATCATGGTCTGGAACGTGGCAGGGGAGTTGCACTGCCCGAAGAACATAACCGTGGGCTTGAAGCTTCCGCGGTGGCAGACAAATGCTCCTTTCCATTCGTCGCCTTCCCTTACTCTGATGTTATTATACCCCCATCGGAGGTCGATCTTGGTGAACCATGTGGATCCTTTTACTTTGTCCACTAATTGGGAGATCAACAGGAGAGGGTAGTTATTTTTCACCGTCCACTCATTCAGGTAACAGTAGTCTTGTACCATACGCTTCTTGCCGTCCTTTTTGGGCACGAAGAATATGGGTGACGTTTGAGGTGACTTAGAGGGTCGAATGTAGCCTTTTCGTAATTGTTCGTCTACGAATTCGGACACCTCCTTTTGTTCTTCAACCAATAGAGGGAAGACTCTTCCTTTCTTGGGCACAAAACCTTCTTTTAGGTCTATACAGTGATCCCAGGGCTTCCTTGAAGGGAGGCGTTCTGAGACCTTTTTGGAGAAGACCTCTAAGAATTCGTGGTACTCCTTTGGAATTTGTTCTTCCAGGAGTAAGTCCACCGTCGGTTGCTTCTTTTCCAGCGCCTTTATCTTGGCGTAGGCGTAGGGTGCATTATGTAGTTCCTGTTCCTCCAGGGTTCGTAAAAACGTAGGCCTTTCGGAGAGGAGGTAGCATGTTTTGGGACACCTGGTCATTTTTACCGTGCCCTTACTCCAGTCTATTTCGGGGTTATGTTTCTGCAGCCACGTGTGTCCTAAGATTAAATCATTCCTTCCTAGGTTGGTGACTTCTGCGATTACGTGCTCCTGATGCCCTTGGTATTCGATTATTAGTTCCGCCTTGTGGGTGATTGTTCCAGCGGAATTCTGGGTTCCGTCTACATTGTATACGTAGAGCGGTCTTTCGATTTTTGAAATAGGTAGTCTCTTGGTTTTTACCCATTTTTGGTCAATGAACACCCCGTTAGCTCCACTGTCTAGCAGGGCTTTGCAAGGCGTTCTCTTTTCCTTGTTTGTTGCTGGGCAGATGTTGATGTCCACCAGTACTTCATTCTTGATGCTAAAGGACCTTATGCAGATCCGTTCTGGGGTTTTCTTGGTAGTTTCGTCTTTATTGGTCAAAACGGAATTAAGCGTGCATTCCCGTGCACTGAGCCCTTCTAGGGACCCCGTTTCGGTAGGACTATTTACATCACTACATTGTTCTTCCTTAATCCCAGCGCTAAAAGCAGCATAGCAATTATAGGAACTACTTCGTACTAAGTCCTTTTCTTGTCTTCCGGCAACCTCTGCGCTTACAGCAGCAGATGTCTTGCCAAAACATTTTTTACTACCATTGTCTGTGGGAGTTTGAACACCCGGTTTGTTCAAGCTTCGAATTCTTTTCCCTGCTTCTTCATTTCGTTAATTTGCATATCGTAAAAGTATGCCTTCATTTCCTCATGGTTCATTTGCTGGACCGTTCGAGATGATCCGTCACTGCCTTGCGGGCTCCGGCCGCCTTCTTCAACCAGAGATCCTGCTCAATCCTCCACCGAGCGTATTGGAATATATCTTGAACACCTTCTTGTATGCCCTCCCCCAAGGAAGTGGCATTCGGTGCACTCTTTCTTTGGGATGGGGCATGTCCACCTGCCGTCCCATTTAGCTTGGTGGCCTTCTTTGCCACAGTTGAAACACTTGGGCTTACCACGGCCCACCGCGCTTATGTCCATCAGCTCGCCCTGGCCACCGAAGGTTCTCAACCCTGAGGGAGTATCTCGGGCCGGGGGAGCATACCTTGTCCTTGCAAGTTGAAAAGCCTCCATGGAGTTTCCGACTTTGGTAATCTCCTCAATGTAGGAGATCACCGTTGTTCTTCATCGCCCATTTAAGTATATTTGCCGCATAATCGGCTCGGCGGTGTTTCTTTTGAGGAGGCGGATCCCTTCTGAATCTGTCACTCCTGCTTCTTGGTAACACGCGAGCCAGCGCGTGAGGAAGGTCTGGACCTTCTCATCTCCTTTCATAAAACAGCGCTCCAGGCGCTGCTTGGCAAGATCGGCCTCATTAGCCGTCATGAACCTCTCCTTCAACATTCCTGCAATTTCTAACTCATCGGGCCACCCGAATTGGGACCCTCCGAGGTACTTCTTAATTTGGGCGTGAGCCCATTGACCCGTGTGGTTTTTGTCGGCTTCCCCCGATTTTGGCCCGATTCTGGTGAAGACCGTAATGGCCTTGTCCTTGTCTGTTTTGAATGCCTCAGCATTCGTGTCCAGGTATAAACATAAGTTGAGCCACCAGGACTCAAAGTCTCGGTAGCTTCTGTCGAATTTGCCGGGGTCAGGCACTCTTTCTACCTTTTTTGAGATGGTGGTAGTGACCATTCCTTGCTGCTGCTGTTGCTGTGCGGCCTGCAGCTGGGCCAGTTGCCCTTGAAGGGCGTTAATTGTCACAAGCAGCCTGGCGACATCTAGACTGGGCGCTGCTCCGGTTGGCGGCTGCGCGGGCGGCGTGCTCGTTCCTGCAAACCCAGTATAGGTCGGGTCCGGGTCCATTCTTTTGTCTTCTGATGCGAAGCTTGCGTCGCTGATTTCTGAGGAGTAACTCGGAGACCGATGTAAGGGAAACGTTTCGTACTCTTTGTAAGCCTTGGACCGGTGGTGCCGGCGGAGGCTGTTGTCTTAGGGGAGGGGGGATGAGGTGTGCGTACCTCCTTGGGTCTAGATCAATATATTCGCGGCGTTCCACATAGAGGTCGTTTGGGTCTGGTGTGTTGCCGAGATTTCTAAATCCGGCTCGTAGGAAGTTGAAAAATTCTAAGGGGAAGTCTTCTTGTTCCACCTTAATGGGGACTGTGTCGTTTGGGTTGAATTCAAGGGGAGGGGAAGGAGTGCTTTCTTGTTTGGGAATCATCCGTAGTATTCTACTCTGCGAGGATCTTAGTCACTCCAGCAGAGATCCAATCGGGTCAATGACCTTCCCGACTTGGATATATACGTATCGCTTGTGGGCAGCGGGCACAGTATGATACGCGAAGAGCGTACTCTGAGGGATGGACTAAAAGGTTAGTCCGAGGAGGACACTCACGAAGAGGTACATCTCGACTCGACTAACAAACGGAGGAAGTACTAAGAGTTACAACGCACGAGCGGTACGAAGGAGTTCCCACTCAAAGGGAATCTACTGAAGGATGTGCTAGAGGTCCCACACGAAGGGAGCTTACTGAGGACAAGGGGTGATTCAAGAGTACACAGTAATTGCACAGATCAAGAATAGGGAGACTAGAATACATGGGCAGCGGGTATAAGTACCAAAGGACACGTAAGCGTGGAATCCTATGGAAAATGAAGGAATGGGGAGACTAAGCAACGATGACAGACGTTGCTAAGGAGAAAGCTGTCCAAGCGATAGAATCGGAAAGTGACTAAGTGGGAATGACAAAGAGAGAATCAAAGTGGGACGATGTCTGCTCGCAGACCGCTAGTGAAGATAAGAAAGTGGTGGTAGGTGTAACGGTAGACAAGTGGAAGAGAAGAACGCAGGGTTCGGAGGATAGAAAGAAAAAGGATACCGCGGTGTAAGGATAAAATCGTAACACAGTACCGCTCTTGCGCCAACCACAAGGGAAGACTACTTATTACATGTAAAGAAAGAAGGTGCCTCACGTGGACGCGGGAACGTGTTCCCAAGTGAAGATGAACTATTCGTATAGGGCGGGGATCAGCCGCTTTAACTCCTCTCGAGGAGACCCTTTGAGCTAGGCCTAAGGCTTCACCCCTTCAAGGCTGTAGGGCCAAGGGATACGTAAAAGGGGAATGGAGGGGTTGGTATGGTAATCCCGTTAAGCCTCAGGTCCGGCTGTATGGTCCCCCTTACCGCTGGAGGAGCGCGGGCAAAAGTAAAAAGTGGAGAGGTAGGGTGTGGTGGTGTCGGTGACGGTAGTCAAAGAGAAGTCAAGTTCTATGTAAGCGACTGCTAGATCCTGTACAGGACTAGGGCCAACGACAATAGAGCTTGGGAGGAGAGTGGGACAAGGGTACTAGCGGGAAATCCCACAAGAACTTGACTAGAGTTCTTGGGGTGATGGAATTCAAGACTATATACTATACAGGTGTTTGTACATATTGTGACAATGGTCCGTGCACATATGGGCTAGAATGTTCTAGGCTATAGCGGAGATTAATGAGGCTGTGCGTGGCTATGTTAGAATGGAAGAGAAGGAACGGGGATTAAAAGAGTGAGGCGTGATGTCATGATGATATCATAGGTCTAGACCAGGTCATGTGACCGGTCATGTGCTAGTCGTCGAAGAAAAGTTCTAAGTCCAAAGATAAGATAGTTGCAGAGATGTCCGTGATGGTCACGATAGGGGCTAAAGGTGCGTTCGTAACAGTATGAAGCTTCTTGGGGTTGGCAAACTTCTATTGGAGATTCATCCAAGACTTCTCCAAAATAAGTCACCCCCTAAATGACCTAACCAAAAAAGACCAACCATGGGTGTGGTCTGACAAGGAAAACGCTGCTTTTGAGCATTTAAAGCAAAGGTTCACTACAGCGCCAGTCTTAGCATACCCAGACAACGACCATGTGAACCTCCAATACTTTATGGTAAAGCAAGATCTGAATCGGAGGCAGGCCCGATGGGCCCAGTACCTGTCCCGATTCGACTACCTATTAGTAAAGAAACCAGGAACATCCATGGGAAAAGCAGACGCGCTCTCACGCCGAGAAGATCATGCTATCAGCATCGAGCAGGACAACGCGCAGGTTCAGATTCTTCCAGCCGAAAGAATCCAAGGGGTGCAACTGACACGCGTCCATGGCGGCAAGGAAAAGATCCTAGAACGTGTCAAAGAAGCCCAAAAGGAAAGACCCTCCCACGGGACAACGCTCAATGCAGATGGCCTAGAGCAGAAGGAAAACAGAATTGTGGTGCCTGACGTTAACACACTATGTCAAGACATAATTACCCAGTATCACGATTCTCCGGTAATAGGTCACGCCAGAAATGAGAAAACCCTGGAACACATACGACATTACTACACGTGGCCAGGGATAACCAAACAAATTGAAGAATACATGGTGTGGTGTGACCGCTGCACCAGAATGAAACCTTCGAACAAGGCACCACCGGGCTTACTTCAGCCCCTTCCCATATCTCAGGGTCCCTGGGAAGATATCTCAGCAGACTTCGTCACGGACTTCCCCACCATTGATGGCAAGGATTCCATTTTGGTGGTAGTAGATCGATTCTCCAAGTCGGTTGAAATTATTCCCACTGCTAAAACCGTGATGGCCTTGGGAACGGCCCAGTTATACCGAGACCATGTATGGAAGCACCACGGGCTTTCTAAATCAATCATATCAGACCGTGGCCTGCAGTTCGCTGCAGACGTAATGAAAGAACTCGCAAAGGTCCTCAAAATAGACCTCAAAATGTCCACGGCCTATCACCCTCAAACCGATGGACAAACCGAGCGCATGAATCGGGAGATCTCCACATATCTCCGCCTCTTCTGCGCAGAACGTCAAGAAGACTGGCCACAGTGGCTCGCCCTGGCCCAGTTTGCAATAAATAATCGGGTAGCCAGATCTACCAACAAAACCCCCTTCTCTTTAACCCATTCGTACACCCCCTGAATGGGTATTGAACCTGCAAAAGGCAAGGCACTGGCTGCCAATGCTTTTGCATCCGACTTCTCCACGGCCTTCGATCAGGCCAAAACCTCCATGAAAAAGGCACAGGATGCCATGAAACAACAAGCCGACAAGCGACGGTCAGCATCCCACGATTTCACCATTGGCCAGCAGGTCTGGCTCTCAACATCTAATTTAAGACTGCCCCGTGCTTCTAAGAAGCTTACAGAAAGGTGGCTGGGCCCCTACGTTATCATGGACTTAGTCAGGAGCAACGCGGTCAAACTCTGGTTGCCATCTTCTATGAAGATTCATCCCGTCATAAATATATCACGCGTTAAACCCTATCGGGAAACATTGCTGGGACAACCCCTTGTCGCCCCTGGCCCTCTCGTTGTCACGGATGAAGGGGATAGCGAATACAAGATTGACTATTTAGTAGACTTGTGCCTTAAACGCAATAAGGTGGAGTTTCTGGTGCACTGGAAGGGGTACGACGACTCTGACCGAACATGGGAACCAGAGTCTAATTTATCACACGTCAAGGACGCAATAACAGACTTCTACACATCCCACCCCTCAGCCCCTTGGCGCCTACGAATGATGACCGAAGCCTTTTACTCTTTATTTAACTCATACGAACCAATGCCCGCGGAACGAGACGTCTTTTCTCGCCTGGAAGTCAAGTCTTAGACGGGGGGTGGTGTTACGAACGCGCCCTTTGACCCCTATCGTAACCTTCGCAGACATCTTATCAGCATCTATCTTATCTTTTGGACTTAGAACATTTCTTCGACGAACAGCACGTGACTGGTCACGTGACCTGGTCTAGGCCAATGACGTCACTATGACATCACGCCTCACTCTTTTAATCCCCGATCTCTTCTCTTCCATTATGCATAGCCTCGCACAGCCACATTAATCTCCACTGGAGTCTAGAACGTTCTAGCCTACATGTACACAGACCATGTAGTCAATATGTACAAACACCTGTATTCTATATAATCTTGAATCCCATCGCCCCAAGAACTCTAGTCAAGTTCTTGTGGGAATTCCCCTAGACCTCCTTGCCTCACTTGTAAGCGACCGCTAGATCCTGTACAGGACTAGGGCCACCGACGAAGAAACTTGTGAGGGAAGGTGGGCAAGAGGATGTAGGGGAATTCCCACAAGAACTTGACTAGAGTTCTTGGGGTGATGGGATTCAAGTCTTTATACTAATACAGTGTTTGTACATATTGACTACATGGTCCGTGTGCGCATAGGCTGGAACGTTCTAGACTACGGCGGAGATTAGTGGGGCTGTGCGTGGCTATGTGTAATGGAAGAGAGGAGAACAGAGATTAAAAGAGTGAGGCATGATGTCATAGTGACATCATAGGCCTAGACCAGGTCACGTGACCAGTCTCATGATAGTTGTTGAAGAAAAGTTCTAAGTCCAAAAGATAAGATAAGATAAGATGTCTGCAAAGGTTACGATAGGGGCTTTAGAGGTTCATTCATAACACATAAAGCCGAACCCGAGGCTCAATGGGAAAACTTTACCTTTACATACCCCTCCTCCTTTCTACATATCCCTTGGCCCTACAGCCTTGAAGGGGTGAAGCTATAGGCTTAGCTCAAAGGGTCACCTCAAGAGGTGTTAAAGGAGCTGATCCCCACCCTCTACTATAGTTCTCCTTCTTTTGGGAATAATGTTCCCACGTCCATGTGAGGCGCATTTTCTCCTTACAACAAGTAGTCTTCCTTTATTTATGGTGCAAGAGTGGTATTGTGCCTGCCATAAATAAATGATACGTACATATCCAAGTTGGGAAGGTCATTGACCCAATTGGATCTTTGCTGGAGTGATTCCAATCCTCACAAAGTACTATACTATGGATGCTTCCCTACATCAAGAAAGAATCCTCTCCTCTCCCCCCTCTCAAATTTGACCTGAATGACCCGGTCCCAATTAAAATAGAACAAGAGGACTTCCCCCTCAAGTTCTTTGACTTCCTATGAGCTGGTTTTCGCAACATCAGTAATACCCCCAAACCAAACGACCTCTATGTGGAACACCGTGAATACATCAACCAAGACCCACACTGCTATCAACACCTTATTCCTCCACAACCAAGACATCCCACACCTTCACCGGCAGCACCGGTCTGAGGCCTAGTAAGAGTATGAAATGTTTCCCTTAACTTGATCTCTGAGTTACAGCTCGGAAATCAGTGATGCAAGCTTCGTGTCAGAAGACAAAAGGATAGACCCAGACCTGACCTATACTGGGTTCACTGGAACGAGTGCGCTGCCCACGCAGCTGCCACAAGGAGCAGCGCCTGCTCTAGATGTTGCCAGGCTGCTCGCAACCATTAACGCCCTACAACAGCAATTGGCCTCGTTGCAGGCTGCACAACAACAGCAACAACAAGGAACGGTCACCACTACTGTTTCAAAGAAAGTGGAATGAGTGCTGGACCCTGGCAAATTTGATGGCAGCTACCGAGACTTTGAATCTTGGTGGCTCAACTTAAGACTATATTTGGATGCAAACGCTGAGGCATTTAAAACAGACAAGGATAAGGCCATAGTGGTCTTCACCAGAATCAGACCTAAGTCAGGGAAAGCCAACAAGAACCACGCAGGGCAATGGGCCCACGTACAAATCAAAAAGTACTTAGGAGGGTCACAGTTTGGCTGGCCTGATGAACTTGAGCTATCAACCATGCTCAAAGAATGATTCATGATGGCAAACGAGGCTGACCTAGCCAAACAAAGGCTAGAAAGATGTTTCATGAAGGGAGACGAGAAGGTTCAGACCTTCATCACATGCTGGCTCGCGTGCTACCAAGAGGCCAGAGTGTTGGATTCAGAAGGAGTCCGCCTCCTAGAAAGGAACACGGCTGAACCAATTATGAGACAGATATATTTGAATGGTTGAAGAAGGACGTCGGTGGACAGCTACATCGGCGAAATCACCAAGGTCGGAAACTCCATGGAGGCCTTCCAGCTTGCAAGATCAAGGAATGCTCCCCCAACCCAGACAACCCCCTCAGGGTCAAGAACCTTCAGCGGTCGGGGCGAGCCAATGGACATTAGCGCGGTCAGCCGTGGTAAGCCAAAATGTTTCAACTGTGGCAAGGAGGGCCACCAAGCTAAAAAGGATGGCAGGTGGAGCTGCCCAAACCCACAACGAGAATATTTGGAGTCCAATTCCTTGGGGGAGGGCATACCCAAAAATGCTCGAAGTATATTCCAGTACGCATGATGGAGAGTTCAACAGGACCTCTGACTGAAGCAAGTGGCTCACGCCCATCAAGTGCTCAAGGACATTCTCAACTTGTACAACATATGAGTTACAACGAAATGAAGGCTTACTTCTATGACATGCAAGTAAGTGAAATGAAGGAACAGGGAAAAGAGTTCAGAGCTTGAACAAACTGGGTGTTCAAGTTCCCAAGGACAAAAGTAGCACAAGAAGTTTTGGCAAGACACCTGCTGCCATAGGCGTGGAGTTTGCCAGAAAACAAGAAAAGGACAAAATAGGACAAAGTAGTATGAGTAGTTCCTCCAACCGCTATGCCACTTCTAGCACAAGGGTTGAGGAAGAACAATCCAGTGATGTAGATAGCCCTATTACGTCTACTGAAACGGGGTCCCTAGATGGGCTCAGTGCACGGAAATGCACGCTTAATTCCATTTTGAAAAATAAAGCTACTAAAGAAACCCTGGAGTGGATCTGTATAAGGTCCTTCAACATCAAAAATAAAGTACTGGTGGACATTAATGTCTGCCCAGTAACGAACAAAGAGAAAAGGACACCCTGTAGAGCCCTCCTCGACAGCAGAGCTAACGGGGTGTTTGTCGACCAACAATGGGTAAAGGAAAAGAAGCTGCCCATTTCAAAGTAGAAAGGCTGCTACACGTATACAATGTTGATGGTACACAAAACTCTGCCGGAACCATCACACATAAGGCGGAATTAATAATCAAATACCAAGGGCATTGGGAGAAAGTAATTGCTGAAGTTACTAATCTAGGATGAAACAGCCTAATCCTAGGACACACGTGGCTACAAAAACATAACCCTGAAATCGACTGGAGCAGGGGCATGGTAAAAATGACCAGATGCCACGAAACTTGCTACCTCCTCTCCGAAAGGCCTACGTTTTTACGGACCCTTGAGGAGCAGGAGTTAAACAACGCACCATACGCCTATGCCAAAATCAAGGTGTTAGAAAAGAAACAACCAACAGCTGACCTTCCTTTAGAAGAGCAAATCCTGAAGGAATACCACGAATTCCTAGAGGTCTTCTCAAAGAAAGTCTCTGAGCACCTCCCTTCAAGGAAGCCCTGGGACCATGCCATTGACCTAAAAGAAGGGTTCATACCTAAAAAAGGAAGAGTCTTCCCACTCTCAGTAGAAGAACAAAAGGAAGTTTCCGAATTCATGGACGAACAATTACAAAAAGGGTATATTCACCCTTCAAAATCCCCACAAACATCACCTGTGTTCTTCATGCCAAAGAAAGATGGGAAGAAACAAATGGTGCAAGATTACCGCTACCTCAATGAGTGGACAGTTAAGAACAACTACCCCCTACCCCTGATCTCACAACTGGTGGACAAGGTGAAAGGCTCCACTTGGTTCACTAAGATCAATCTATGATGGGGGTACAACAATATTAGAGTAAGGGAAGGCAACGAGTGGAAGGGAGCATTCGTCTGTCACCGAGGAAGCTTTGAACCCATAGTAATGTTCTTTGGGCAGTGCAACTCCCCTGCCATGTTCCAGACCATGATGAATAAAATCTATGCCGATATGAGCACATGTGTAGTTGTCTACATCAATGACATAATGGTCTTCATGTCTGGAACATGCAAGGAGCACATGGAGGTTGTTCAAGAAGTACTCCAACGTTTGCAAGAAAATAACCTGTTCGCCAAACCTGAGAAATGCTCGTTCTTTGCCAAAGAAGTTGAATTCCTGGGAATGATCATATCCCAAGAAGGAATTAAAATGGAGCAGGACAAGGTTAAGGCAATCCTAGAGTGGCCCATGCCACATAACATCAAGGGAGTCAGAAGCTTTCTGAGACTGGCAAACTTCTACCAGAGATTCATACAGGACTTCTCCAAGATAAGTCGCCCCCTGAATGACCTAACAAAGAAAGACCAACCATGGGTGTGGTCAGACAAGGAAAACACTGCCTTTGAGCACTTAAAACAAAGGTTCACCATGGCACCCATCCTCACCTATCCAGACAACAACCAAAGGTTCTGGCTAGAAACAGATGCCTCAGACTTTGCCACGGGCAGGGTACTGTCAATCGAAAAGGAAGGGAAATGGCATCCAGTGGCCTTCTCTTCCCATGCCATGACACCGGAACAATGGAACTACCCCATCGTGGATAAGGAAATGCTGGCAATAATCCTTGCACTTGAGCAATGGCACCACTACCTCGAAGGAGCTAAGTTCCAATTCGAAATATGGATGGACCATGCCAATTTACAGTATTTCATGGTCAAGCAAGACTTGAATTGACAACAGGCCAGATGGGCCCAATACTTGTCCCGGTTTGATTATCTACTAGTAAAGAAACCCGGTGCCTCCATGGGAAAGGCAGACGCACTCTCTTTCAAGAGAGAACCCGAATGCGAAGGGACAAAGGAATAAACCTCAGGTGGAAATACTCACCTGGATGATGAACAAGACTGGTAAGATCAAGTGAATAGATGGTAGTTCTCTGAGGAGCTCAGGTGAAACGAATAGAAAGATAACTCATTAGATTAGATGATCACTAAACTGATCATCTTATATACGTAATGATATTGTTTGTATCTATGTATGAAAGTGACCATAGATAGAAACATTCTAGAATGCTAAGTAAGAGTTCTAAGTAACTGTCCAATAGCAAATAGAACTCTAGGTATGGTGTGTTATGACGTCATGATGGTGCAATCATGACGTCAGTATGACATCATAGTTCTAGATTATTACTAACATAAATAGTGTCAGCCAAAGTCTAGACTAAAGGTCTGGATCGGATAAGATAAAATAATACCAAGAAATATCTGATCCAATAGGCGCTAATATAGATGCAATATCTATATTCTCAACACTCCTCCTCACTGTTCATGTTGGGAATGGAATGAGTGTAAGCATTTTCCTTCCTTCAAGAAACTTAAGTTTCCCTAAGTTTTTGTTAAAAATGTCTGCAAACTGAGTGTTGGTGGTAACATAGAAAAGTTCTACTTCACCGAACTCAACAGCTTCGCGAATATAATGATTAGGAATGCGAACGTGTTTTGTTTGACCTTCTTGTGCTGGATTGGACACTAAGAAAATAGCTCCTTGATTGTCTACGCACATGGGGATGCGTGAAAGTGGAATTTTAATCTCACCAAAGAGATTTGTGATCCACTGTAATTGTTTAGCACATTCAGTCATACCACAATATTCTGCTTCTGTGGATGATAGTCAAACACATTTCTGTCGTCTGGATAGCCATGAGACTACTCCGTTAGCTAGAAATATTGCATAGCCTGTGGTAGAACGAGATGTTTCCACATCGCCTGCCCAATCAGTGTCTGAATAAGCGATAAGTCCAGATTCAGTTCCAGGAGCAGAGTACTTTATGCAGAGATTCTCAGAATGAGAAAGATAGCATACTATCTGCATAGCTTTCTGCATATGTTCTTCTGTGGGATTGGAAGAGAATTGCGACATTTTAATAACAGTGTATGCAATGTCTGGTCTGGTTCCGAGCATAATATAAAGCAAGGATCCAATGACTGATTGATAACGACTTCGCAGAGAATGATTTTCTTTCCCATCATTAGGATGTGGAATATATCCTGTAGGAAGAGGGACAGAAGTATCTTTGCAATTCTCTTGACCAAAATGCTTAACAACTTTAGAAGCGTACTTGATTTGATCAAGGATAAGAGTTCTGGATTTACGATTTCTCGTAATCCGCATGCCAAGATATTCTTTTGCTTCGCACAAATCGCGAGATTCCCATTTCTTCATGAATTGTTTCTTGTGAGAAAGAACAAGCACCCTGTTACTACCAACAAAAAGAGCATCGTCAACATAGATAACAATAATGATAATGTCTTTGCCAATAAACTTAACATAGACGCCTGAATTGGCAGTGCATCTCTTGAAGCCAAAGCTTACAAGGCTTTTGTGAAGCAGCTTGTTCCATTGTAATGCTGCTTGTTTAAGACCATAAATGGCCTTTCGTAGTTGACAGACCTTTGATTCCTGACCCTGAATTTCGAAACCTTCTGGTTGCACCATATAGATTTCTTCATCCAGTTCTCCAAAGAGAAAAGCAGTTTTGATGTCTAATGCTTCAATTTCCCAATCATTTAAGGCTGCTAATGCAAGAATGAGTTGAACTGTTTCAAATCTTGCAACTGGTGAAAAGGTTTCTTCGTAATCTATTCCGAAGATCTGTGTAAAGCCTTTCGCAACAAAGCGAGCTTTTACATGATTGCCAGATCGTATGGCAAATACCCATCTCCCTTGGACAGGTTGTCGACCTTTAGGTAAAGTGACAATGTTCCAAACTTTTCGGTCATGTAGAGATTTCATCTCTTCTTTAGTGGCATTGTACCATGCTTTTTGCTGATCTTGAGGTAGCTTTGCTATATCTCAGTATTGTTTTGGTACGATCCAATCACCATGATCTACAGCAATGGCAAAGTGATGTGATAACCACTTGTTGCTGTACATTTCTCCTAGATTATCTTGTTCATTAGTTGGTTCCTGTTCTGAAGAATCAGGTGTGACTTTCATATCTGGAGATTCTATCTCCTCCTGAATAGTTTCGAGTCCTTGATCTATATCTCTCTGAATTTGCACTGGTGGTCGATCACCATAGGCATTATCAGGTAAAAATCGTGGTTGAGGTGCACGATTTGATCTCTGTTGTGTAACAGGAGGTCTAAAGTTAGATCTATCATCTCGTAATGGATGATATTGATGAGGACGAGTACGAAACTCTGGTAATGTTTCTCCAGAATGTTGTCTGGGTGGCATCCAATTAGCACGAATTGGTGCTGGAACCCACCATTGATTATCATCAGATGGGGAAGGAGGAGAATTGGAAACAAGATATCGTTTATGCTGATGCATATCATCTATATCTGGACGTTCTCTAGTTTCTGGAGTAGGTCTTCTCACACCAGGTCGTAGTGGAGAGAATAAAGTCCTTTCTGATCTAGCAGGACTATCTCCAAAATCTAGGGGAGACATTTGTCTAGGAGGTGTATATGGTGGAAACCATGGTCCAGATGATCCAGGAGAATCTTGTGGATCCGGTGGTTGAATCAGATCCTTCTGATGTGGAAGAGGTATAGGAACATATATAGCTCGATCAGGTTCCGGTTCCTGTGATCGAGTGTCACTGTGTGAATGAGGTTCTATTTGATCCTCACCCAATTGTTGGTCTAGATTTTCTATTGGAATAGGGGCAGGTCCGTCTTCTTGATCCTTGGAACAATGTGGGAAGAAGTTCTCATCAAAGGTAGCATTAGTTTCGATTACAACTCGATGCTTTGATCGTGACCAAAATCTCCAACCCTTTGTGTTGGGTTCATATCCTATGAATGTCATTTCTTCTGATTTAGGAGACAACTTGTCCAGCCGTGATTCAGGAGGAATGAAAACATATGCTCGACATCCAAATACTCGAAAGTATGATGCATCTGGTTTCTTCCCATTGAATAACTCTATGGGAGTTTTCCAGTTGTGACGGCGCATAGGTTGTCTGTTGTACAAATGTATTGATGTCTCTACAGCGTCTTGCCAGAACGCTTTAGGAAGGCAGGCATGATGGCGCATTGCTTCTGCTTTTTCTAATATGGTTCTATTAAATCTTTCAGCTCGTCCATTCTGTTGTGGTTTATGAGGAACAGAAGTCTGGTGCGTAACACCGCGGGAAGTGAGGAACGATTGAAATTCTTTTCCCATGTATTCCCCACCACGATCCGAACGTACGGAGGTAAGGGTGTGACCTGTGAAGGTTTCCGCCCAAGTAACCATATGACGGAAATGCTGCGCACAATCCGACTTGACCCGCAAGAAGGAGAGTAAGGCATATCCGGAAAAATCATCAATAAAGGTAAGAATGAACCGTGCACGA
>JBBPNQ010000493.1:0-15911 GCA_038090975.1 Boletellus pseudochrysenteroides
GAGTGCGTCTCCTTTTTTTTTTGGGGGGGAAGGTAGTCTTTTGTGTGTAGGGGTGCTGATGTGCTGATTTTTTGGGGGGGCGGCGGGGTAATAGTTTTGTCGCCTCGGATCGAAGGACACAGGTGTTACCGCACATGCCACCTGACCGGCGCAAATTTGTACACGACGTACGTCCCTCCCCCCCTGCCTTCGTTGATGTGTCTGACCATGGTGCCGTGGGTAGCTCGCGTCAGTGTACCGCATGGACACGGTCATGGTCGACCAGGAACCACATCGGAGTGTACAATTGATTCGACGGATTGATACGCGTGTGCCGGTGCCGTTGTTGTCGCAGCACGTTGCGTCGACGATGGGACGGTTGGTCGACGTGCGGTTGGTGGCTGGGAAGAGTGCTGGTGCAGGTGCGGGTGGGGGGACTGTGTCTGCGTGGGGTGCTGGGGCTGGGGTGGGGTCTGGAACGAGTGAAGGTGGGAACGGGAACGGAAGTGGGAGCGGAAGTAGCGGCGTTGGGCCAGGGGCAGGGGCAGGGGCAGGTACACAAGGGAGATGGAACACGTTGGTTACGAAAACGGTGTTGGGAGCTCCGAGATCGGGGAGTTCGACGCCTGCGAGGGTGCCTTCGCCGGCAGGAGGGGGAGCGCTGCGGGAGAGTGTGAGAGAGCGTGAGGGTTCCCCTGGACCGAGTCGGCTGGTTGGGGGTGGTGTGGGTGCGAGTTCAGGCAGGGGTGTCGGAGCAGGCGGAACCAAAGGTGTGTGGGTGTCGCCGACTGTGCAGGCACAGCAGACGAGGGAGAATACGGAGTCGGTTGGCGTCGAGGTTCAAGGGACTGCCACGGAAGAAACAGCACAGGACATTCCGGACGATTGGGAAGACGAGGAATAGATGAACTACATAGGCGGTCACACTGGTTTCAAGGAGACTTTTTTGGGATTCAGCTGTAACCTGCTCTGAGTTTTGTCTAACCTTCCATCAAACTGGTTCTTCAGTAAGTTGAGGTGACTTATCAGATGATCTCCGTGCCGGTCCGGGTCTGCGGGCCGCTCACGAAGGTGGTCCAGCTTCTTGCACATCAAAACGCCGTGTCGTGTTGTTGAGACTCCAAGATGGGCCGAGTTTCAAGGAGTCAACGTCACCTTCCCACTGAAGCTGAACCAGAGACCATTTTGTTTTTTTCGTCTTTTTGGCCGTGCACGCACGCCGAGAACTCAATGCAGACAGGATCAGCCTGCTCCTGCAAAGAGGACGAGCCCATCGCTTGGGGGACATTTGAGAACTCTGATTGGTAAATACTTGAAGCAGCTATACCACCGCCGGTGACCCGCCGGCGCTGGTCCAACCTGCTGATAAGCTCCCAGCCTCAACTCCGACCCCCGGCAAGTTGGTCCTCGCCAGCGTCACCTTCTTTTCGCTGGCACTTCGTAGACATTTGGAGCAGTTTCACGTTCACGCCCCCGAAGGGATCGCCGCCCGATGAGGCGATTCAGAACGGGGGCATTCCCCGACGCGCACCATGTTGGATCGACGTGTTGCACAGCAGCCTGCCGTGGTTGGGGCCGGACATGAAGGACATCCGAGTCCATCATTGGATTCGGTCCTATCGGCGTTGCTTTTTTTTTTTTTTCCTTCCACCACCGTTCTCGGCTATCTGTGGGTGCTGCGTCTTCCGTTCGAGCGGACGGTGCGTGAGCCTGCCCAGTCAGAGCGCAGGGTTCGGATGGAGTGCAGCGTCACTGTACAGCATACCTCCCAAAACCAGACTTTCGAGATCAGAAGGCAGTCGTTCTGATCTTACGAAGAGAGGTTTGGCGGCAATCTGTCCTGGCAAAAGTGTGGGTGATTGGCAAGCTGTCGCATATGGTGGTGGTACTGGGATACGTTGCGTTCCCACCTGAGTCGGCGCTGCAGAGCGTCCGACTGCCGCCGTTCGAGCGTGCTGTTGTTCAATTGTACGTTGGTGAGCAACGTGTGATTGTATGATGGTATGAGGACAATCATGCTCCCCCCGGAATGTGAAGTTGCTTCCATAATGATGAGAATACTTAGAAGAGGTCACCAACTTTGCAGCGGGCTGTCCTAGCTCCGGAGGGGTGCGTAGCGTGTTGTTAGCAGTGCGACCAGTCCTACCGGAGCTATCTCTTCGGTGATTGCCAGTGATCGTAGTTTGATCGCACCTTCGAATGCTCCACACACACAGCTCCAGATTCTGCCTGTTACTAACGGCAGCGCGTTACAGTGGTGGACTCTTTTTTTCGATGATAACCTTCGCCCTTGAACTATTTTTCATGCACCTTTCCAGGGAAAATAAGCTATATGGGATTACTATGATGGATCAAATGCAGGACTAACCTTTCGCAGCAAGGTCATAATAGGCAGGTACTTCTCTTACTTTCACGGTTGTGTTGAGTCATCAGAACATAGAGTCAAGCAGTGTCAATTCCAGGTGCAGGCGAATGTGGACAGCCAGGCAGTCATCGCACTGGGAATTTTTGTTCAAAGCATGACGCAACAAATCTGCCGTGTCTTGAGACAAATATGTGCCAAGTTCTTTCGGCCCGTTGAATCAATTCAATTGTTCGCGTCACCACTGGTCTCGTGCGCGCGCTCTTTCAACAAAGTTTGGACGGTGGGTACATACGTCTTCCCCACCCTGACGGTTTCTCCACCCTGACTCAAAGCCTGACAGCGTGCCGCCTACCAGTACCAGCTGCGGATTCCCTTCAAGACAACTCGATACTGCGCCATCAGCGACCCTTTGGAAGAATTACAACTCTTTGCTGACTTGGGCATCTATATCTCCGGCTGAGGATAGACCTACCCGGCTGTACTCTCCACGTACCCACCCTTTTTCTGGCTTGTGTTTTGACCTCCGCTCACATTTCAGGATCGTCCTCGAGTTCCCTTGAGAAACTGGCTAGATATTACGTACGGGTTCTTGACGATGTTTACGGATTATTTCTGGTCCGGTTAATCAACGCTGGAGAAGAACCAAGGGTGGGTTATACTTGAAGACAGAGCGGGTCACGCCGAAGCCTCGAGGGGGCACGAGAAAATAACTCCAGTCGTCGGTCATTCCAAATCTCCGAGTCGATTCTTCCAGGGTTCTGAAACTCGGAGGAGTGGGATAAACCGTTTTGGAAGAGCGTTCGCAGCCGGTCTGCGCTACGGGGGATATGCTGTTCCAACCTGATCCTTCCCAGGCGTTACCACTAATCCTTTTTTTTCGTTTGTTCCGAATCATCCGGTGGCTAATAAGTACTAGACTCTGAATCGGACTCGTTGGTTTTTTGGCGTGACTGCCGTCAGTCGTGCATAGCCGTCGAAAGCGAGCCGGCTGCATTCCGAGAAGAATTTATGGAAAACTTCCTCGCGGTCGCTTCCCCCGTATCTGTTGTCTATATTGTCTTTGTTTGCTTACCGAAAGGTCAAAATTTCAACCTCTTCAGAGGGGCTTTTTCAAGTATTTTCCCTACCTCACTACCTTGGCTCGTCCGAAGATCACGATGGAGGAAGGATCTTGGTGAGTGACTTCGGAAATTTGCCCGCACGCCTCGGGTTGTCATGGTGGGTCAAGGTACTACTGGATGGTATTTCTGGGAGGTTGCCTCTGGGATGAGCTGATTTCATCAGCATGCACATGCATACCCTTCCAGGCATGCATTCTTGCCCTGTTATTGTCTCTTATACCCGCTCTTCTGCAGCTAATATTCGAGTCTCCATTTGGCGCCTCGTTCTCACTCCATGGGATCCGTCGAGTCGAAAGGTAATCAAGGGGGTGTACGAACGAACGCGCGGAGAGAACCATCTAGACCCTATTTGATCGGGGGGTTCGGTGCGGGTGGGACGGACATGATCTTCGAGTCTCAGTTGAATTCGTTGTGTGGGTTTGCATGTGTGTTTCGGTCAGTCCATCCCTTGGGTAGAAATGTCACATAATGGCAGTGATGTTCTCCCGCCTAGACAGATTCTCTTCTGGCTGGAGGTGAAACGACGGCGCGGAGACCGTGGACAGACATTGGGCGACGGGACGAATAACTCTCTGGTGACGGAATTGACCACCTACACGGACCTATTGTAACACCTCCCCTCAAGGTGGGCGTTCCGCCAAGACGCGTGTTTAATTAACCGGTTGTTGACCTGGTCAGTCCCCTCCATGCGTGCAGGGCTCTTCTTGTGTGACCACATCGTGGATGCGTCGCCCTTGTAATCATTCCCATACGTCCGCAGTGATTTCTTTTTCGTCCACTTCGCTTTTGCGCGCCCGCGTCGCCTAAAGAAAGAAGACAATGCATCGGCGCTACTATGGGGTGTGTGCTTTCGAAACACGCCACACGCCACTCGGGGCTGATTGGCGTTCCCATCCCAGGCACTGCCAAGTGATCTGACAACCGCCACGATTCTTATTTTTCTGTCACCCAAGCATTCTTTAATGGGCGCGTCATATCCGGATCAGGAACGCTTGGGAAACTGGCCCAACAGGGAGGCACGACAAAGTTCGTATGGAAGATGCCGACGCGGAGATCTCCAAGGCCGTGAACATGCCTCTAGTTGGACGCTCCGTGCATGGCGGTTCTTCCTGGCATCGGGTACCATCAAAGATAAACGCTTCATCACTGGCGTGTAATGACATGGCATGACATGGCATGACATGACATGACATCTCATTTCAAACGAATTGTAGCGCACCGGCGCAAAAAATGTGTAGAGTGTACAAAGGCCTGTTTGGGGGGTACAATGGGTTGCTATGAACTACAACAACAGGTGGGGATGTGATGGTCCGGGTGAGATTCTAAAGGGGAAACTGGTGGTATGATGCACAAAACAGGAATTCGCGACTCATATATAGCCCTATCCCAGTTACCCGCTCATGCACCGACAATGGAGATGGATGCCTCGATGGGGTTGAGTTGGGAATCCGGGGTGGTTGGAGCCACTGATGATCTAGGGATGTGTTGTCCCAATGTCTTGCAAGTAGAAGATGAGGATAAAGAACGGTGTAAACACGAGACCACAGACCACGATATCACCGTGCTCCAGCAGTGTTTGTTGTTGTATTCGGATTCCGTTGACGTAGGTGCCGTACGTTGAGGAGCGATCTCTGATGAGCAACTGAGTCCACTGCATCAGTATTCGATGGAGAATGAGTAAAAAGTGATCAGACCTGCTTCCCTTGCACCCATACTTCTGCGTGTGGCGTACTCAACGAAAGGGGACCTTTTGGGAAGATCCCGTTGGACGACGAAGGGGCTTCATTGGATTGAGATTCCAACTGCACTCTGATTTTGTTCGAAAGTGTCAGTTGCTTGCGTTCGAAGGGGAAGCTGGCGGAGGTTGGAGTGAACTTGACCGTGGGCCCAGAATTGAAGTTCATCGTGGTGAACGATGAATTATTCGGTGGGAAGCAGGGAAAGAACGCCAGTGTGGAACCTGAGTGGAGGGATGTGGTGGATTTCGCTCTCGGCTTTATAGTGTGCGTCAAGTCAAAACGCGGGCACCTCCTAATCTATTACACAGAAGCATTGGCCGGGACGTGTAGCCCCGCGAGAGGCGGAGCAAGGCACAAGGCCGGTGCATCTCGGCCTGTGCTCCACTGGCAGTGGCCGTGCAGATCGAGAACCCTGGAATTGATTATTTTACGCGTCTCGCAACCGCGAAACACATTGCCGGTGGGTGCTTGCGCCAACATCTCCGTTGGTGTGATCAATGGCGCGACACTGGTGGGAGAAACCTTATGCATGGGGAGCAGTTGGTGATTTGATTGGTTGCCCGTCGGAGAGGCCCATGACCTTGAGGAATCAAGCCGGGCCCCACCAACGTTGATGCCTTCCATTCTAAACAATTTCGAGGTCCGTTACAAGCAGGTCACAGATCGGGATATTGCGTAACAACCGGGGGGCACGATGATGAAAGCACCCAGGGATTTTTCGGAGATCCGGAGTATGGCTAGTCGATGATCATGCGAGTCGGACTGTTGTCGTCTTCGATTCGCGTGTGAGATGCAGCTAATACCCGTCGATTCGCAATTGGTCGGATAGGCTTTGGAGGTCTGTTTCCGATATTCAGGTCAGAGAAACAGAGAATCTGATGAGAGGGCTCGCTCGATCAATAGTGCCCCTTGGAGATAACCGTGTGGGCACACGCCAACCACGTTGCCGGTTCCAGCGAGATGGGGCGCCGTGACCATGTTAAGTATGAGTACACTGTGGTAAAAAAAAAATCCCTAGCGGGTCCAGGCCCATTTCTTGTAGTTTATTACCTGTACTCACTGGTAGCAGGAGGCTGAGCCGAGTATCTTGTAAAGTTCGGGGGTTGCACGTGACTTGCTATAACTTTTTTACGACTTTGCAAACTTGGTGACAACTCTTGCGTGAGCTTCGTTCTCAAGGTTCACGACCCGTTTGTTCAAGGAGTTTTGGGCTCGCCATGTCTCGTCTTCCTCGGGCTATCAATTCTCTACTTCGGCCTTCTCAAAGCTCATTAAAACTCTCGGTACTCGCACATCGGCCTCCATCACTCCAGGTCAATTTCTCGACGCGACATGCCGAGTCTTCCCCAGAAGACCGCCCGTCACCGTACACTGCTTCAAGAGTGTCAGACGACGACACGCGTTTTTCTGCCCATCTTAATTCCGTCTTTCGGCCCTTGGACTTTCCCCCGGAGTTAGCAAGGCGAATGCTCACTCATGGCAGTCACAAAGCTGCTATTCATGGGCACAACGGTCGCCTGGGATTCATCGGTGGGTATTTATTCAGTGAGAATGATCCTCTCTTGCCCGTAATTGACACTTGTTTCCATGACTCGAACACCGATAGGCCGCCGTGTCTTGGAGTCATACTTCCTATTGTTCATCCACGAAGTCGCACAAGGCCGTTCACACCACGATTATGACCGCTTGATTTCACGCGCACTAAACACGTATTTCTTGGGAGAACATGTTGCACCTCGGTGGTCTCTTGGTCGCGTGCTTCTATGGGTTCCGACAGCTCCCAGGGAAACTCTTCGGACCGCTCAAACCCAGAATCCTGACTCCGAACTGGACGAGGCCTTGAAAGCATCTCCCGGCATTGCAAAGAGTGTTGGGCTTTATAAAGTGATGGGTGAAGCCGTTCAGGCAGTAGTAGGGGGCGTGTATCACCAATTTGTACGTGCCCAGTTGCGATTGCAGCGCTGTCTACAGTGTTTGATGACGTACCGGCGACCTTTTTTTTTATTGTGGCGTATAGGGTGGCTCCGCTGCTCATCAATTATTCCACACACGGATACTTCCTCACTTGTTACTGCCTGGGAGATCAAGCGGGGTTCCTGAAGAGTTTCATGCTACAGCATTACGAATTTGTGAGCGGATGGGTGGTCTAGAAAGCGATCTACTACATCCTTTAAACACCCCTGGACTCGGAGAGGACGAGCATGTACATATATCAGCCAAAAAGAGGGTTGCGTGAGTCCTTTTTATCGTTTCCTATCTGAGAGAACAAAGGTTCACATGTGCAGTAGCGCCGCTGCGCTGTAACTGCTTCCATGTTCACTTACTTGGATCGTGGAGTGGAATCTCGGAATTCAGATTCTGCCGCAAGTCTATATTTTTAATCCGATATTCTACTCGAATTTCCAGGCGTGAATCTCGTGGTAGCACATAATCCAAAAGCAAGCCACGGTGGATCGGCACGTACGATAGTCCGTTAAGACTTTACCGGTTACCCACTGCGCATGCAAATGCTCAGCAACATAGGAGCATTGCAATGTCGATGACTTGGCGGCTAGTACGCCTGAGCTATCCAATCCGCTCAGCTCAGTTCTGTTAATCAATCAGTCAATTGCTTCTTATCTCCCTTCTATCTACGCAGGTGAATAAGCTTTAAGAGCGTTTTTATCCACTTCGCTGTTCCTTACTTGCCTCGTTCGTCTTGACAATTGGCCTCGTGCTACGAGGCCGCGGGCCGCGGCTACAGATTCGGGGAACTCGGCAACGCCCTTTCTCGTGGAGCGGCAACGATGTTATGACCCACAATTCACTCCGCCATCGGGATTCGCCGTACAAGCCCCAAAACACACCTTGTTCTATGGAAGTGATGGGTCCAAAGGGTCATTTGATCATTGTTTGTGAGGACTTTGAAATCCTTTGCGATCAGTGCGGGAGAGCCTACAATGTGTTTACGTCTCTCACATACTCGCCCCGGTTCTGGTCGAGCAGCCAATGGGGTCGTTTCGTCCCACAGTGGAGCGGAACATGATATCAGATTATCAAGGGCGTTCAGTGGCGCCATGCCACCGTGGGCGTTGGCTAGTTGCTGGTCTGCGTCCTCGGTGAAGCAGAAGGATTCTTGAGCTGATATTTTGTAGGTATGTTTCAACTCAGTCGCGCCGTTGGATGAATTGAGGCGTTCGATGGCACGCCAAAGTAAAAAAGCTTGTCGCTAACCTCGGAATTGCCGTCAGGGCACTGAGTGCGAGGCACTAAGCGCAAGGGTCCATTTCAAAATCATGGCAAGTCTATTGCCTTGGGTTGCGTTTTGGAGGCACTCGTGATGTAACCAATGCTGCCGAGGTCTGGTTCTTGAGCTATTGGCTCAGCATTGCACTACCGAACCCACATTGTTGCTGATTCTAATTAACACGCTCCACAACCCCCTATCCAGACGGGAATGAGTGGCTTCTCGTCATCACTACCAGCCTCACTAAGACGGTCCAGCACGCGTATTTCTTTTTCTCCGCCCTTCAGCTCGCCGAATATCACATACTGGCCTTTTAACTTCTTTAGCTGAGCTTCGTCGTCTGTGAGCACGACGAAAAATTGTGACGTATTTCTAGCACTCGAGCCAGTCTTGGAACTTGCCATTCCAAGCGAGCCTCGACGGGGCATCGCCCTGAGACCCTCTTCCTCTGCTTTGAAATCGCCCCCATAAATGGACTAGTACGTGAGATCGGATCAAAGATAAGACCACCACGGATGGTCTGATGGTCCTACCTCGCCGCCGCTTCCATCTCCCCGAAGTATATCTCCGCCCTGAGCAATAAAGCCCTTGACGATGCGATGAATGGGGGATCCCAAGTAATGAAGTCGCTTGTTCCCAGCACGCTTGCACGTCCCTTTTTCGCCAGTACAGAGCGCGACAAAGTTGGCGGTCGTCTTTGCCAACTTGGGCGATGCACTCAGTTCGAAGACAAGCCGCCCTGCCAACAAGGGTTCTGGGGGTTTGAATACCAACGGCATCTCGGTGCCGAGTCCCTGTGTGGCATCGATGCCCTGCAGGATCTCTTTTTGCCAGTCCGTCAGGTCTTCTGGGTTGGAGGGTAGACCATAGCTCGCGGCGTGTTTGTCGAGGTAGGATCGGGTGCGATTGTACGCGTCTTGATCACGCAAGACCTGTTTAGAGTCTCCCATGTGAATGTCAAGGTAGACCCGACGACCAGCCATACCACCGCTTCTGGATGATGTAGAGCAGACCGCGGGTGTGTGTGAATTGATCGGGCTCGACCATAGCCATGATCTTCGTTTTCTATACACGGGTCATAAATGTCTTTATGTGGAATGAGAAACATAGCGGTGAGATGGCCGAGCGGTCTAAGGCGCCAGACTAAGGACTAGGTCATTGGATGACCACGGAATATCTGGTCCGAAAGGGCGTGGGTTCGAATCCCACTCTCATCACACTTTTTTTCTTCTTTAATCAAGAATTGCAAGTGCGTGGATTTCGCGGACAGAAGGCAATCTCACCTCCGAGATCTATTTATCTCCATATCGCCTTCACAGCGGAGTAAGGGTTTGCACCACACAGCACAGGAAGTTTAATGCGGCATCGTTCGGGGTGATTTGGTAAGTCGATTGTGCTTACGAAGTATGTACCTCTCCCGGGGGCTGGACGCGTGTCATCATGATGAGTCAACGCCATTTGATCAGTCCGAGTCGATCGTCTACGTTTACCCGACTTGGAGGACGATTGCAAGACGATGATGACGTCCGTGTGAGTTGATATCGCTCATCCATGCCGAATTTGATGCGTGTTTGAGCATCCGAGTCGTGCGCTGTCGGTTGCTTTGTCCAGCAACTTGTCTAACGGACGGTGCTCTACATAGATATGCGATTTGGCCGTTCGAAAAGCGTCCATCGATCGCGATCGATCTGGAAGCCGCAGGCACTGTCCATAAACACAACCGGGCCACGTCTGTCTGACAAGGTTTCAGCGCGCCCTCTTTCCTGCCGGTGCCATCCCTGTTTTGTGCTTTGATTTGGCGGCGAAGACGACGTCCCAATTGTCCCGTGGGATCGGAAACGGCGTAGTGGACCACTATGGACCCACTGCCGGCAATTCATATAAGCCCCTCCAGACTCATCTGTCGAGAAAAGCGTAAGCGGAAAACAAAAGGGACCTACAGCCTGATCAAATCGCGGTAATAACAATGGCCACACCCACCTTGCATGCCTTCGTCTCACTTTGTATCCGAAAGCATGTCTTCCACAGCTCGGAAGTTTGCACCACCGATACAACGTGACACGCTGCGGTCCCTGCTAGTGGCCCGGGCCCCACGCAAGCCGGTACAGGTCATGATGTGCCCCATCATTTGGATCTCCGAGATGAGTTTGTCTCTTTGATATCTGGGTTATGCAACGATGGGACAGTGGCTAAGTATACGTGGTCTCTTCAACGCCCCCGTAGATGACGTTTCAGCAACCTCGATGGTGATCCGTTCACTGGCACTACCACGGGGCATGTCGCCTTTCGTACCCTTTGGCTACCTCTGGTAGATGTGTTCACCAGAGGCGCTATGCGCAACTCGATCGGATAGCTGCCCGAGTGGATGCACCCATCAAGGTTAACGCAAGTCTCTTTTTTTCCCCTTCGGTCGCCATCACATCACATTGTCCCAGCATCTTCTGAACACGAGCTATGATTCGGAACAGCGCCTGCTGGCCCTACCACAGCAACAGTGCTTCAACCTTGTTTTCCTTTTCCACCTCGATCATGCTCTGGTCAGGGTTTTTGCGCAGAAGCGGATGGAGTAGGATGAACGCCGTCATGCGGAGAATCACCATTGACAGTCGATGGTCAGATGCAGTCCATCATCGACACGGCAGAAATCGCACGCGACGTGCCACCTCTGCGTGAACTCATTGTTGGACCCATCGCGCAATCGTGACCCACACCGCGGGCGACGGAGTTACGACAGCGACCAAAAGGGCCCTCAGGATGACGGACAGTGGCGTGGCGGACAGATCGGACCACCGCGATCGCGATCGCTTTCTCGAACGTCATCCGTCTGTCTATGCACATGCGTAGACTCGCAGCGCCGTGAGCGCGCATATGGGTGCCAGGTGACCTGCCATCGTTCTCGGGCAATGGGTGTTTGAACGGCAGTGAGTCATCGCGGCATGTACCTGCCTTCAATGAGAGGCTTCCTCAGAAGTACAATTGCCAATCCATTCATTTCATTGTGAGGTGGGTGCACCCCACTGCGTTGTCCGAGGGATGTCGATCTACCCTGATGATGGTGCACGGTAGACTCGCGGCTGTGAAGGTGGTTCGCTGGTCGTCAAAGGGGCATTCATCATGCATGCGAGAAACTGCGATGGGGGGGGGGGGGGAAAAAACGCCTTCCGTCTCGAAAACCCACCCAACTGTAACTCGCAAAAAATGTGACGAGAGTGGGATTCGAACCCACGCCCTTTCGGACCAGATATACTGGGTCATCAAATGACCTGGTCCTTAGTCTGGCGCCTTAGACCGCTCGGCCATCTCGCCAACATGATTGATGCAGAAAGGCGTCATAGAGATCGCAGAATATGTGCTGTGCGCACTGAGATAAATCAGTGTCTGCCCCCCAAATCCCATTCCGTAGTAAACACACACGAGCAACGAAATCGAACAATGGAAAAAAAAAAGTGTGATGAGAGTGGGATTCGAACCCACGCCCTTTCGGACCAGATATTCCGTGGTCATCCAATGACCTAGTCCTTAGTCTGGCGCCTTAGACCGCTCGGCCATCTCACCTTTTCGGCTAGAGCAGAGGGCCGTGTGTATAATAATCACCGTGGTCATCACGCGCCATGAGACATGCTTTGCGAGTGACCACTACCCAGAAAAGAAAGTGAGGTATAAAGTCGACTTACATTGCGAGGCATATATGTACTGATCTTTGACATCTGTCGATAGCTTGTTCCATTGTACAAGCTAGTCGCCGGGATCCTGGCACTTTCGGTGCAATGTGATATTTTGTGACGCCCTGTGTGAACTTGTATGATACCTGTAAAAGAGAGGGCGAGATAATAAATTAATACTGGACCGACACCGGATTTACACTGCAAGAAGGGCACTCTGTATAAGCTGTACTGTGTGCGACAGTGACGAACTCTCAGACTCTGCAATTGCCAAGGAACAGCTTGAAACTGAAGCATCAGGGGGACGGGTTAACTCATATCGACGGTTATTCTGCGCGCACGAGAGGTACCACTGTGAACTAAACAATAGAGATACGATGAGAGCAACTTGCCCCTTTCGCGCTTTGGTCAGGGACGTCACACCGGTACCATTTAGAACTTCAAGATTGACGGACACGGCTATTGCATGAGCCATGTTCGTTGCTTCGACAGGATGATCAGGAACGAGAATCGGCGCCTCGACACGATTCCCTCCTCGGCAGGTCAATGATGGCTTCAGCGAGATCCCGGAGTGACTGGATGTGACAATCAGCGTGACCATCACGCGTCACAGGATGACTGAGAAAGGGCCGGGCGCGTGTTGCGAGCGGTCCAGCATGGCCACGGCATACTACGAGTTTTACAGAGGGTCCTCGTACGTGTCATATTCTCCTTGGCCGCGCAACGGTCCCTACACCTGCCTTGCAGCATTGGCATGGCCCTCACGGACTCGCTGGACGAGCTCATCACGAGCGGCGCCATCACGCCGCAGCTGGCGATGAAGGTGTTGCAACAGGTTCTGCATGTGGCCATAGCACCCCACGACCGCGCACGCTGACGACGACGGTCTAGTTTGACAAATCCCTTGCAGACACCATGGTCAAGCAGGTGAAAACCAAGACGACGCTCAAAGTACATTCGCTTGCCCGCATGTCGCGTGGGCTGATGCGGATGCGTTTACAGGGTCACTTGCATACGTACCGCCTCTGTGACGACGTCTGGACGTTCATTGTCAAGAACCCGTCCTTCAAAATGGAGTCCAACGAGATGGTATCGGCACCACGGATAAAAATCATCGCATGCAAGAACGGAGACGCCATAGAAGCTGGGAAAAAGTGATACATACCTGCGCCATTTCCATTGTCGTCCGCATTGTACCATAGACGTCTTGTAATCATTGTCTTCGTACCCGGAGAGGGCGCCCACCGTCCTGTATGTTGCGCCAAAGCTGTGGGTTCATGCGGAGAATTTATATGAACTCGGTCGCGTGTGGCTGCCAACTTCCCAGCCGCTTCGGGCGTCCGACCTTGTTTATCCTCTCCCTCCTCGACACTGGCGCCCCGCGATGGACTCCCTCAGCTACCCAGAACCCCCAACGGACGCGAGCGTTTCTGAAGCACGCAAAATCCTCCGGGCACAACACCATGAGCTCTCGCAGCTGTCCGAACGGATAAATACAGCAGAGGATACCCTCGCGCAGATCGTCGCCGACAGGGGACGTGCGATTCGGGAGATGCAGTGCGAGCAACATGTGTTGGAGGAGAGGGTGAAGCTCACGCTCGCGTATATCTCGCCCATACGACGACTGCCCCACGAACTCCTCCGCCATATCTTTATGTTCAACTTTGAGAACCACCCTTGCTGTGCTTGGATCCTCGCTTCCGTCTGCGTCCTATGGCGAAGGCTAGCCTTATCCATACCTCGGTTGTGGTCCAAGGTGAGCAATTCGTTTTCTCAGTCACACATTCCTCGCATCGGCATTGGCGCTCGGATGTGTTTATCGATGAAAACGTGTTTTTCACCCTACCGTTGCGCCGACGGATATGTATCCGAGCAAATGCCCCCTCGCAGCCATGCGATCTACCGCACTTTGTTTCGTTTCCAGACACGATTTATCGACCCCATATACTTCCATGCTTTCCGGGCTTATGCAATCCTGATTTGAACTGTCGCATCTGATCTTCCCGCTCAGATACGCCTCGTGACGAACCAGGGTGCGTCTCCAGACACCGTTCGACTCTGGCTCGAGCGGTCCGGCGACAAGGTTCCGCTTGATATTGAGATTTACCTGCGGGTGAACGGGGGTTCGGCGGAACCCTCTGGCCGCGCTCGTGCGTCATCCCCTACGCCCTGGATCCCACCGCCGCCCAGCCCCCCGGCGCACTATATCCTGCCGCATGCTCCGCCTAGCACGGCCATCATTCTACCCCCTGCGCAGACACCGATCATCGTCCCTCAGTCGCCGTCCCACCATGATACGTGGGGCGCATCTCCGCCGCCGCCGCCCTCGCGAAGTTGCCCGCAGGCGCAACGCAACACGCATTGGGGACATATCGCCATCTTTTACTTGATTGAGCAGATGCACCGGTGGCAGCGGTTCGTATTCCGGTTCGATAAGCAGTTTCCCTCGATCTCTGCGCTCAAGTCGATCAATGGTACGAGTCACGCGTATTGCAGAGCATGATGGTTGACTTGGGTAATGTAGGCGATGCGCCGATGCTGCGCGAGTTTGAGATTTCGTGTGCAGAGACGATCTATGCTACTGAATGGGCATGGCTTCCGTGCACACCTGCGTCGACAGCATTGACGCTGTCGCAGCTGGAGTCCCTTATGCTGCACCATGTGCCATTCAAGTGGTCGTCGCCCATCTTCAAGACCGACTTGCGGTCGCTCAACCTGCGGTCACTTCCATCCAACCATCTACCGCTGGACCGAATCTTGCACATTATCTCGAATAACCCGCATCTTGAGTCGCTCACGTTGCACTTTGCCGTGGTGGTGCCCGCGATCCTTCCGCTGCACACGACGTCTCTGCCCAAGCTGCGCGAATTGTCGTTTGGTGGTCACTATCATATGGCGACGCTGACGGACGCGCTGGTGGTGCCCGCATTGGACGTGTTGAACCTGGACGTGGAAGCGCGAGAGCCGATTGAAGACGTGATCACGAATCTGCTGCAGCGGTCCAACAATCCGCCGGTGACTCGGCTGTCGGTGTCGTATGGGAACACGAACAGTTCCACGCTGTACTATGGTCCGGGAGGGATTGTGATTGCGTGGAATTTCTTAGCGGAGATGAACCATATTCACTCGCTAAGCGTGGGTGGCACGCCGCTCGAGCCGTTCCTGGTTGCGCTGGGCACGCCCGAGGAGGAGCAGGCGCACTGGATGTGCCCGAACCTAAAGTCGGTGACGATGAAAAGCTGTCATACGCATCCGGACGGGATCGCGAAGCTGGTGCAGCTGATCGAGGCGCGCAATCCGGAGACGGGGACTGCGACGATGGTGCATGGGGTGACGCCGACGAAGCTGCGGCATGTCGAGCTGTGCGACTGTGTGTCGGTGGGGCAGGACGTGCTGGAGTGGCTGAAGAAGCGGGTGGACGAGGTGGTGTGTGTCGAGCCGTCGTATGGGCGTTCGCCGTGAGTGTTTCGAGCGCTGTCTACCATCTACAGTCAGGTTTGTATTCGCGCGTGTGTATTATGTAGTATTTTTATGTGGGATTGATGTTGGGCACGCTCTAGCGCCGCAAACCGGGGCATTTTGGCTTTTGAACCCGACTCATCATGATGGCGGTGGCGTTCTCCATGATCCAGGTGAGTCAACGCGGGTTGGTAAGTCTGATTCAGAGAGCGCAGTACAGCCTATCGGTGCCCGAGCGATGCCGTGACAGCCCGTCTTCGCCCAGCCTCGATCAGCACGCGGTGCCAAGGTGGAGCTGACCCCAACCCTGCCGGGTATATAAGGCCCTCGTCCCCCCCGTCCGACGTCGACCTCACCATG